>JAQHUG010000108.1:94079-155251 GCA_028555095.1 Dicrostonyx torquatus
GAGAGAGAGAGAGAGAGAGAGAGAGAGAGAGAGAGAGAGAGAGAGAGAGAAAGATCCTGAAAACTTAAGACAATTCTACTTCAGTTTCTGATAGTCATCAGATGGTAAGCGCATAAACACAACTGTTGAATTATCTGGTATTTGGGTGTACTGTGCATAGCATGCATGATGCCCCTAGCAGGTGAAGTCTAAAGTTAACCAGTTAAGTACAACCCTCCTTTCACAACCCAACTTTCACCTTATTTTCACAAGGATACAACCTACAATTAAATCTGTCTCCATACTGTTAGCTATTACTTGGGGAAGTATTTATTATAGAAGGAGGGTGTGACATGTGTTTTGTTTATGTGAGAAGCTGTGAGAACTGCCAATAAGCCATACTATTATTGTACCAAACACTGAGTACTTCGACGTTAATTCAGGAAACAACTATTGTTTGTAAACTCAGGACATTCAATTCACACCAGAATTTATTTATTTATTTTACTTTTTATGCCTGGGCTACATGAAAATCTAGTAGTGTTTCCAGTAGTCAAATTCTAGACAGTTTCAAAATTGTTTGTAGAATATACTCTTCAAATTGTGATATTTTAAAATTGCCCAGCTTTTAAATGAACTTTTCTGAAATCCTGAAAGTATAATGTGTTAATATATAATGCTGGCTTGAGAGAAAGGCTTTTTAAAAAAAACCCAATATTTACCTGGGTTACTCACTAATGAGGAAGCCACTCACTAATGGCGATCACTAATTTGTGAAGTTTTGTTATCACAGTGATTCTTCATGTGTTATAAGATTTCACAACGCGATGAAAAACGTAGCTTTGTGTGAGATTTCCAAAGTACTGTCAAATGTTATTCTGTCACTTCCACCCAGTGCCAAAAAGACCTCGGGAGACATGGATTGTAAATGTATTTTATTTTGTAAGCAACAATCAAAATATATTTGTGCTACTGATTTTTTCAAATAGTAAATGGGGTCTTAACAAAATTTGTCTGCTTTGATGTAATCCTGAACAACTTTGGAATCTGCAAAACCCTGACTAAATAAACAGAAGCAACTGCACAACTGAGGCGGAGAGTGGCACAGGTGACTTACATGCCACCACATCACCTGCAGAGCTCCCTACACTGTGGGCATTAGGAACAATGAAGGAAAATACACTGAGAGTGTCACTGACAGCTCTCCATGTTGTTTTATTTAAATACAACAGTATCCAACATTGCTGCCAAACACTGGACAATATTTGAAGTCATAAGCACATCCACATGTTCTTCCAAATGACGTTTGGGATCCTAAAAGTAAAATAAGAAAAAGATAGCTGTGTTACTGGTAAACTACTTTTTTTCAACAGTAGATTAAATTAGTAATGAACCTAAATTTACACATATTTTACCATTCAGCTTTTCCAACACATTGTTACATTCTTGATTGAGGCTTCTAAATTTGTTAAACAGAAACTAAAAAAATTACCCAATGAAAGACGGATTTGTGCAGTAAATACTAGTTATAGATAAGTTCCACAGATTTTCATAAAATAACACGTAAAACTCACAATCACCTGACTTTAAAAAGGTACATTTATGCATTTGTATATGCACGAGTACATTCTGTCATTAACAAATTTTAATGTCTGATGAAGGTTTATTTAAGGTGTAGGTAAGCATGTAATATGAATAATATGAATTGTAAAAAATGAATTCTGTAAATCTTAAGATTTCAAGAGAATTATTCAGAAATATTCTTGGATCAAAAGCCACTGTAATTGAAAATTTTAAATATAATTTGGATTTATTCTAAAATATTAATGCTTCATCCAGCTATTCTAGAAAATTGTAGCACTGGAATTTAAACAGGCATGACTCTGAAACCTGATCAGACCCACTTTAAAATAAGTCAGGTTAAAAAATGAAACTTAAAATTGCACTATAATAAAACAAAAGAATTAAATGTTTACTATGTTTAAGGACAAATAAGTTACTTCAGCTAAATTTGAAAGCTTAAAATAAATATTACTAGCAATAAGAAATGATCTTAAAGCATTATTTTCTTACATGTGTTTAAAAACACCTAAGATTTGTAACTTTATTCACGTCTTCTCCTTGTATAACTCTTAGCTCTGCTTTTTTTGTTCATAATTTCAACACATCAATTTCTTATTACTGAAAGAATGCATGTTACAAGGGATTCAATGATTAGACTACAGTACTATTAGGGCTGGCCCTGAACACATTCCAGGTGAAGGTACTACAAAAACCAGCAGGAGGAAAGCAGGCCAGTGACCTAGTTACCACATGTAAAACATGGGCACCTTGCTCAGGCCTTAATCCCACACCTGGGGAAGTAGAGGCGGGACGATTTCTGAGACTCTTGATGCCAGCCTGATCTACATAGTAAGTTCCAGGACAGCCAGGGCTATACAGTGAGACCATGCCTTAAGAAAACAAAACAAACAAACAAAAACAAAACACCATGATACTGATGACTTTTTTTGCTCTTTTTTTTTGTTTTGTTTTGTTTTGTTTGTTTGTTTTTGAGACAGGGTTTCTCTGCTTAGCCCTGGATGTCTTGGATCTCTATCTAAAGACCACGCTAGCCACAAACTCAGAGATCTGCCCGCCTCTGCCTCCAGGCACGCACTACCAACACCTAGTGATCCTGATGTTTTCTAAACCTCATCAATTATACATTTTCCAGTTTCAATTTTAATTTAGTCCTTTCATTTTCCTGTGGGCCATTAAAGAAAATACACAAGAAACCACAGCCTCAAAAAGTAATTTATTTAGTGAATTCTAGAGAGGTAATGTTCCAAACTGGTAATCTAACATATTAGATGAAAATCAGCAGTGAAAATGAAAACAAGGCTGATACCACACAGACTGGAAAATAAGATGAACTTCATTTTATTTTGATTTGAGGGTACTCTGTTTCAAACTGTAATAATTAGAATGTACTCATATTTATATGAGTACATATCACAAATTTATAATTTATGATAAAGTCAGACCTTTGCCCCTACGATTCTGCTGGACTAATTGGTTTTACAGTGAATCGGTAACTCATTTATCAATTATCTACATTACTTGTGGCAGCTGGGTGATTCTTAGAGATTTCCCATCCAAGAATGGTCCTGGCCCAAACCTACATAGCTTGTGAGATGTGATGGATCAGAGCATATGGTAGCATGGCTGAAAGCAAAGACAGCTTAGTGTCTTGCATCTGAAATATCAAGATTCTGCCAACATCAGCAATATGATAACCATGTTCCATGAAATGGGGAAAAAATGTAATCAACATTCTTTAGAAAAACAGTCTAATTAATCTGTAGATTCTTTTAATTGCTGGGTATGTTCCCCCATCCTCTGATAACCAGGTTTAAATATATATTTCATCTTAGAAGGGCAAAAGAATCACTATTTAAACCCTTTCTCACCAAGAGGTCAAAAGAATTCTAAACTTTCTCAGGGTGTCAGCTATACAGTAAAATGTATCTTTAAAAATGGTTACATATGAAATAAATCTATAGGAATACTACCTACCTACTGATAAATATATCATCAACAAAATCGTTCCTAGTTAAATAAACCTACCATCCTTTTTATTTTACCTCATCTATACTAAAATTAACTCAGGACTCACGTGTCCTTTAGTTTATTTTTAGTATACTATTTTCACTAAGGATAGTGTGTCACAGGTAGAGAGTTATGATTTATTCTCCACAGATAACAAAGAGAATCTGATATCTAATAAATATAGTGGCCTTTAAAATTTTACTATGTTTAAATGACAGAAGAAAGATGTAGTATAAATATACAAGAAAAAAATGATAGTCCCTAAAACAGTTTTAACGCTACAAGAGCTATCAGCACGTGACTGTATAACCTATTACAGTCTCCTCACCTGCTTGCCAACATTCTTTATTGCCAGCTGTTCAGGTGTCATCTTATCTTCTTCTTCTACAGCCTGTGAATGAACACAAAGGAGAGTTTGAATTCTGTATTTACTTTTCCCTCTGAAGAAAAGCCACCAAAGCAAAGGTGATCAAAATTTCCATTCAAGGCATCTTTTATTAAAACAATTTGTTGAAAAAAAGCAATTTTGTTAATCCAGAACAATCTTCAGGGTAATGAAAACTATTACTACCAATATTTAGAAATACTTAAATATATAAACAATACCAGAAAATATCACGCTGGACCACTAAATGGCACTGGAGAGATGGGGAGCTGGGAGTATGGGGTAGCCTCTTTGCTACTAAATTCCTCTTTTTCCTCCCTCCTCTCCTAATTCCCTTTTCAAGTTCCCATTTCTCCTTCAGTTCTTTTGCCAGACTTGCCTGTGTGTATCCATTTGGTATCAGTAAGGATCAAAAGATATGCTGAGTTTTGATCTAAAATATGCCATCATAAGTTAATCTCTACACATCTTTAAATTTCTACAATACACATTAAGAAAAAACTCATAATTCCACATAAAGTAACCATAAAGAAATAACTGCAAGTTTTTAAGCATCAATTCCAGAAATTAAAAATCATATTAACAGCACATGAAAACCATCTACTACTTCAGAGTTAACTACAAATTCTTTGTGAGTTACCATAAGCTATCTAGTAAAAATCCCTCACACTAATTAGAACATCTAGACTAGAACTGCAACCTTGCCCTCTCGAAGCCATCCCACAAGCCTCTCACACAGAGTTTCAACCTGACCAAGTCTGTATTTGGATAGTGGGTATATTAGGCTTAAAGATAGAGCCTGTATTTGGTGAACTCATGATCTATAATGCTGTGAGAGCTCCTTCTGCTCCTTCAGCCAATAGCCTTTAAGATACCAGCCCACTTAGGCGTGGTCTCTTTGCCTTGAAAAAGCAGCAGTAGCCGCCCACTCCCTCTCTTGCTTTGGACTCTGCTTCCGGCTACCAGACTCTCTCCCTGGTCATGCAGAAGGCTGTTGTCTAGGACGGTGATCTGTAAGTTTTTCCTTTAAATAAATAACCATTTTATAAATCATAATTCCAAACTGGTGTGAGATTGTTTTGTGACTTACTCCCTTACTATAATTTATTCATGGCATCCGATAAACAGAAGATGAGGAGACTTAAAGATCACCAACCTCCACAATGCTACCACAGCATTTACCACAGACGGTACAAAAGGGGTAAAACAGTGGTGTCAGAAAGCAGAAAACCCAAATCCCAGTGAGGGTTAGATTTGGACACTCTAAACTTAATAATCTCACAGCTGCCAAATTTCTTCATGTGTGAACAATGAACATGTAGGAAATGCAATCATCAGACATTTCCCATAAACTGGGAAGTTTGGCTGTATTTCACACCTTCTTAATAGTTTTGTAAACAGAGAACTTGAAAATGAGCAAAGATGGCAAGTGTCTAATTTTATAAATGGACAAACTATCTAGAGAATTTTCGCCAGTAGAACCTGCCTAGAGAGAAAAGATGGTGACTATCTCTTGTGTCTGCTGGTGACTGGAGGGTGCTTATTCATAACGTATTAGGAATTACATTCAAACCTAAAAGCAGGAAAAAAAATTCAAGGCACAAACACCCCAACTAGAATTCCCCAGACAGAGAATATGTTCATTTTCCAAGTCAGATGTCACTGTTAGTCCCTGCTAGTTATGAAAGTATTTCTAACTAGGAATTGCTTTCCCTACTTTTCAATGTCTTACAAAAATTGACTGAAAGGCAATAATAGTTTATCTTTCTAAATTACTTTCAAAATTGTGACAATGTACTTTGCTGCCTTGAAAACGTGTTAGATGAATGGATCAACTCTCCTGAGTGTGTGTACTCCATACCCATTCAGCATTAGCTCTTCCACACACATGGCAACAACAGTACTTACTACAGTACTGGAAGGAGGCAAGAGTTTTGGAATTTGGCTCAAAATACCAATCCACATATAAATAATCATTAGAGAATATTTTGGATTAATGTAATTATCAAAGATGGCAAATATACAATGATGAAAGTCAAAAGCACTTAAGCTTTTTAATATTATTTGAAAGGAAAAATATGATATAAAAAGCAACGATAAAATTTTAAAATCTTGTACAACATTTAACCACTTTACCAATTAGTTTTTCCATCCCCAATAATTAAAGAGAGTTCACAAACTCTTTGAGAAGTGCAGATGGTAAAAAGTACTCCCAGCCATGGGTGCCATCTGGGAGAGGAGGAGCAGCTGCAGATTCAGGCATGCACTAAGGTTGCAAACCCCCACGACAGGAGATGCATGCACATCCCTTCCAGTATAAGAGAGACCTGGTCACGCCATCCAAGTCCTCAGCATTGTCTCCCTACCTAAGTTACCTAGCTCTATCTACCATCTGGGCAAGCCCAGTCTGTCTTCACTCACAGTTCTAATCTGGCTAGTCCCCAGGAAAAATTAAGAAATGGTAGCAGCAGAAACAAATGAAATTCAGGCACAGGCAGTGTCCTCACTAGGGAACTTCTGTGTTTATGGCAACTTCTGTGATTTGGCTTCAAAATTTGCTTTTGCATTCGTGCTCTTCGGTTTACTCAACCAACAAAAAAGCACTGAAAATGTTTGTGGCTATTCACACTAGAAACGTTTTTAACAGTTTATCAACAAAGACCCCCAGATGGCTATCCCATCATGCACGGTCTGCACAGTTCTAAGAAATTCTTGGAATTTGGTCTGCTATGTGATCGTAATCCCCTCAAATGTACCCTCTATCTTAAAGAGACTTTTACTAAAACCATTAACACCATTGTCTTTTTTCCTACTAATGATTAAAATTTTCAAATGAACAATATCTCAAATTTCATCATTATTTATCTTTTAATATAGACTGGACCCTTGGCATGTCACTAGCATTCTTGACAGATAGCCACAGAGCAACTCCACTTTTCTGAACACCTGTACAATTAATTACTCCAACACCTGTTTTCTCTCCCGTCCCTTAACCACTGTTTTTTAACATGTCTTTTTCCACATATACCTCTGAAAAGCCTTTTTTACTTTACTGACATTCTTTCTTTATTCTACAACATGTTAAAATTTCATCTAAGTACACGCTTTCAAACAGCATCAATAGAGCAATTTATTTTTCATGTGACAAAGGACAAAAAGCTAGAATGGCATGTATTATGTTTTCACCAGTAAACAATCTCTGTGTAACTGCTAAGTGTTTATTTCTTTTGTAACTTTAAATTTTATGTCTCAGAGTGAATATGACTAAAACTAATATTGATTAGAGAGGCAGAACATCTAAATAAAAGGCTTTTACAAGATATATTTTGGAAAGCAAAGTGAACAATCATGAAGCAATATGTAAACTTTCTAGGATAGAAGAAACACGAATATAAAGGACAACAAAACTTGACTACTACCACCACTAAATTGCAGCGTATGTATGCATGTATAAATGTGTCTATGTATATATGTGTGTATGTTCTTGAGACAGGGTCTCACCATGTAGCTCCGGCTGTACTGAAACTCACTATGACCAGACTGGCCTCAAATTCACAGAGATCCACCTGTCTCTACCTCCGAGCACTGGGATTAAAAGTGTGCACCACCACTGCCCAGACTCACAATAACATTTTAGGAGGAAACCTCATTTCTTTAGATGGCACATCATGAATAGTAATAAAGCCAAACACACGATTTACCAGACAACCTCACAGACCCTTTGCAAAAAATCTTAACAGGGAATCCAATTTTAAAGCATAATAAAATCAAATAGGGGATATAAAATAAAGATCCTATGAGAATGTAAACATTTGCATGTATAAGAGCAATTTGTAACCCAGTCTTTTGAAAAACAAAAGGTGTTTTGGTAAGCTAGTATGGTGGCGCACACCTCTGATCCCAGTACTAGAAGGTAGAGGCAGAAGGATCTGATAGTTTGAGGCCAGCTTGGTATAAATATTAAGTCCCAGCCAGGGTTCTGTGAGAGATTCTGTCAGAAGAAAGGGAGGAAGAGAAGTTTCTGGTAGTATCTGCCAGTTGCCAATATACATCTTCCTTTCTTTTTATTTTGTCTGATTTTCTTACAGGCACCAATATTCTCAGCTACAGGACTACATTATACAGACTTTCTTGCTGCCAGGGGTGCTCACTGGGCCATGTTCTGCCAATAAGAGATAATCAGGCTTCTGGATGGACTATACAAAGGCTCCTAAAAAGGATTCATCCTTTGGTTTTCCTTTTCTCCAGTTGTAAACTAAGACTTAGCAGCAGCACTGTACTTTATGATGATTAAGAAATGGATGTCAATACTATGAAAGTAAAACAGAAAGGCAGAAGGAATCAGAATCTGACTCTGAAGTTTCAAACTGGCCTTAAAGTGTAAGAGAGAACTTTATATTTAAGCAATTGCTATTTTGAGTTAATATGACATTAGAAATTTTAAAAAATAGAAAGTCAGGAGTTACATTAAGTGTAGAATTTCCTATCTCCTATCTTAAAGATGACAATGTTACTAAACAATGTTGATTTATGACATATATTTAAAATAAATATCACTTTCAAGGGGACTGGAAAGATGGCTCAGCTGTTAAACGCCCTTACTATTCTTCCAGAGAATTCATTCAGTTCCTAGCACCCATATGGCAGTTCACAACCTTCTGTAACTCTAGTTCTAGAACATCAAATGTCCTCTTCTGGCCTCCCTGGGTAACAGGCATGCATGTGGTAAGCATACATACATGTAATGCACGTTGTACACATACATACATATTCATACACATAAAATAAAATACAACCTGTAAAATATTACAGGATACGCCCACTGGTAGCATGTTTCATAAGCTTTTAATATTAAAAGTTTTGTCTACTTGTTTTTTTCTTTAATAAGGTGGAAACTTTTTCATGCTAAATATCATTTATTTCTAATTCTTTTGACCATTTGTTTTAAAAAGCATTCTAACCACCTGTAACATTCATGACATAACAGTTCTGAAAGTTATCTCCTTATTCTCTTTGATTTCTGTTTCGCTGCAAATAATCTATCACATTACAATCAAATAATGATGATTTGACCCATTTTCCTCAATATTTACTTCTTGTACATGAGCACAAAAATTTTCTACCTAATAAATATACTCAATTTATATGATTAATATAAAATTATCTCATTTATCTAAAAAGTAAGCTATCAGGCAAGATTTTTGTTTCTGTGGGGTTTATTTGTTTTCCTTGAGATAGGGTTTCTCTGTGTAATAGCTCTGGCTGTCCTGGAACTCTCTCAGTAGACCAGGTTGGCCTTGAACTCACAGATATCCACCTGCCTCGTCATCCACACTGCTGTGATTAAAGGTGTATACCACCATGCCCGGCTTCTATGTCATTCTTAAAATGATCTTTTGTAATACATCTTTTCCCCTATACATTCATTTACAAATATGTAATGAAATATTAGCAGTTTTAAAATCTGGTGTTACAGTATAGTAATTAGAAAAGCCAAACGAGTAATAATCAAGCAGAACTCCTGTATGAATTCAGACCAGAAGAATTTAATTATCTTCAAACTCATTTTACTTTAGGACCTGACTGGCATCTAACAATAATTACCTTAGTTTTTAAAAACCAGCCAATTAAAAAGAGTGCCATGAAAAACTGGTAGTATGGGCCTTCCTTGTGTATTTTAAGTGTTACTATAAAAACTTCACCGTTTTCTTTCAATCATAGAGGGAATTACATTCCCAAATTTGGACTCTTCATATCACAGCTTACACACTGTTTTCATTTTTTAACTAAACCTTACAAGATTTTTAGTGCTACAGAGATTTTTAAAACTGTAATACAGGAAAAAAAAAAACTTCTATGGATGGGCAGCAGTAACCATAAATAGGTTATTTCCTGGCAGAAGGAAATATGAATTTACTTAAATGTAATGTTACAGAGAAATAAAAACCATCCCTACAGTCTGCTGAATAACAATTTGTTCTTTCTTTTTACAATAAGAGGTTAACTACTTTAAATGATAAACTACTACTTTCTGTCCTCATCATCCCCACAGCAGGAAAGCACCATTAGAAAAAGAAGTCGCTTCCCAAGGGTTCCAGCTGAAATTATGCTCTAGGATACACTTGTCCAAACCTAACTGCTGGAATGTATTTTTGAAGACCCCACTGGCTTTATGGCAAACCTTATTCTTTCAATGACCTGCTGTTACATTTGGTGAATCTTATATACTGTTTCTTGTACATTAATTTTTTTATATACTATAGTATTTAAAAACAAAGTTTTACTTTCTGGTATAACAATAACCAGTCTTTTGTTTTGTTCTGGTTTTTTGAGACAGGGTTTCTCTGTGTAGCCTTAGCTGTCCTGGAACTCAGAGAGATAGATTCCCTGCCTCTGTGCCTCCCAAGTGCTGAGATTAAAGGTGTACACCACCACTGACCGGGTTACAATAATCAGTCTTAACTACAACTCCTAAATCTTGAATTTCAGCCTTTACTATATATTAATTTCTTTTCCCTTTTTTTTTTTTTGTGTTTTGAGACAGTGTTTCTCTGTGCAGCCCTGGCTGAACTCATTCTGTAGACCAGCCTGGCCTCAAACTCAGAGATCCACCTGCCTCTGCCTCCTAAGTGCTAGGATTAAAGGCGTGCGCCACCACTGCCCAGCATTATTAATTTTCAATCCCACATTTCGAACTGTTGAAGAAATGTAACTTTGGATATTTATGTGTGTATCCTTGTGAAAGCAGAGTTTGGGTAAAGATCACAGAACTAGAGCAGTGAGAGGGAAAACACCAGGAAGTGGGGCAGGGAGCAGCAACAGAACACATGTGACATCAAAGTGGAGATGGAATGGAGACAGAAGAGTGGGGAGAATCAACCAAAACAGAGCATGTAAAAATACCACAAGGAGACCTGTTATTTTGAATGTCCAGTTTTTGAAAAATACCTTTCTTCATTCCTTTCTATCTACATTGAAAAGGTTACCGCTAGCAACATACTTCTAGTCACATAGGCAGGAAATGTTAAATTCATCTTCAATTTTCCTCTTTTCACAGAATTCAACCAGTGAGGCCTCCATCCCCACTGCCACTACACAACACAGCCATTTAGTGTAAATCCTAAAGTCAGGCTCTTGGGTATGCTGTGCCTCTGATCAAAACAAACTCTTTAATGCCTCCTATTCCGCCTCACACACACTCTAGGCACACACACCATTTTCTGAGTATATCCCACACCTTTTCTTTTTCCCAGCCTCTCCTATCACCAGCTTCAAGACTCTGAAAGCTATGATTTCATCCTGCCTACTCCTGAGTTTAGGCTTTTTAGGCTCCACATACTTGTTAGGAATTGTCTTTATGTGTCTAGTTAGTTTGTTCCACTTCGCCATGTCTTCCAGGTTCATCATGTTGCAATGACAGGAGTTCTTTCTTTTTAAAGACTGAACAGTATTATATTGTAAACACACACACAAGGGGGGGGGGGGAGGGAGAGAGAGAGAGAGACAGAGAGAGAGAGAGAGAGAACTACACATTCATTTTGTTGGTGGACACTAGGAGACACTGTGCCTTGGCAATTCTGAATACTGGTCAGCAAACCTGCCTCTACCTACACTGCACTGTCCCCTGTGCAGCATCCTATGCTGCACTGTCCCCACACAAAGCTTCTCTGCATGGGCTGGGAATGCAACTCAGGCCTATACAGACTGCACCATCTCCCCAACCCAAAACCTACACGTAAATATTTTCAGGGGAGTGTGCATAATGATCTTTTTACATGATTTTTTAATGGCCCACATAAAGTCGGTCTCCCCTGGTCACTGCTCTTTTTCCACAGCACTAAATACGATATACTACGCTGTCCTTGTTTATGTTCTCTTATAGAAAGCAAGCTCTCTGGGCAACAGAGATTTTTAATGTCTTACTTTTTTTTTTTTTTTTTTTTTGTTTATGTTCTCTTATAGAAAGCAAGCTCTCTGGGCAACAGAGATTTTTAATGTCTTACTTTTTTTTTTTTTTTTTTTAGCATGCCCCAGGGCCTGGCACATAGTAAGTTTTCAGTAAATACTAATTAAGTAAAAAAAAAAATGTAAAAGGTCATAAAATAAATTAGATGTAGCAAAAAAAAAATTATTTAAAGTTTTGGAAGTTTTGGAGATAGGGTTTCTGTGTAGCCCTGGCTGTCATGGAACTCACCTGGTAGATGAGGCTGGCCTCAAATTCAGAGCTCTGCCAACCTCCAGATCATGCTTCTAGAATGCTGGAATTAAAAGTGTACACCACCATGCCTACCTTATATTTTATTTATATGTACGTGTATTTTCATGTGTATGCCATGTGCCAAATCCTCTGGAGCTGGAGTTATAGGCAGTAGTCAGCTGCCTAACAGAGATGCTGGGAACCACTCAGGTTCTGAGCTCAGCGTAACAAGACGCTCTTGACTACTAAGATGTCTCTCTAGCTCCCCAGCTGTCCATTTGAAAATTCCCCAGGTGTCTTTGTTCACATATTTTCTATGGCTACATTTGCAAAATGGTGGAAGGTTTTGGGAAAAGTCTAGATTGCCTATACATCAAGTACTTATTTTCTAACCTACAAAATAGGTCTATTTTTCATTATTTATTTTATTTAACCACTTGGTGCCTAATTATACACATTTTAACAGTTATGAAGAAAATAGATGATTTTTACCTTATTATAATTCTTGGCTAATTCCAACATCTCTTTTACCACTGATTCATTGTGTTTACAATGTTCACTGTAGTCCTGAAGTGTCAATCCTTCCATCCAACTCTTCTTATGCAAATTTAACAACATCTAAACATAAAAGGAAAGGAAATTATTTTGTTGCCTTAAAAACATTTCCTTTTTCTGTCTTGAGAACAAAAAAACTTCACAAAAATTAACTAATTTAAACTTAATTTTATCCATGCAAATAAGCACCAATTAGAAATATCTTAAATTTATACCACTATACTCAGGTGCTCCAAATCCACACCCTTTGCCTCTGTACTGACCTCAGTTACTCCATCTCTAATGACTTACATTCACTTGTCCTTTGCTTAGCAGAGACAGATGCCTTTCCTAACTATACTAACTGATAAAAACCATCTCACATTGTTTGAACAAAGGCATTTATTCCCTTGTCTTACTATGTTAATTTCATAATGTCTATGAACATTTTCTTCTTTATTCAGTTAACATTTAATATCTTCAGGATCCAGCTAGACTCTTAAATCACACATGCGTGTTATAAAAACTTAGTATTTACTTGTTGACAGGACTGAAAAACAAAACCAGGAAAACCACCACAGATATGCTTACTTTTCAAACACATCAATAAACTGGAATTAGGCTACCAGCTGAGAATCTACACAACTTAGATCTCCAAACTGGATTCAAGTTCAAAGACTTCACGAGAATGCCTCTGTGTGCATGTGCATACTCTGGGGCAAGGGCAGGCTGCACTCTGGAGCCCAGGGTGGCTTCAGGCTCACAAGCTCCCCAAAGGCTACAACCCCTCACCTGCCTTACAAATTGATGGTTTTCTTTTACTACATTTATTTTCGGGGGTGAGCACATGTGCCACACCATACATGTGAAGGTCAGAGAAAAACCACATGGGTGCCAGGTCATCATCATGTCTGGAACAAAGCACCTATGCCTGCTGGGCCATCTCACCTGCCTAAGTTCATTCCATTCTTGGTGCGTGTGCATGTTTCCCTGATTATCCTCCTATAATGTTTCATAAGATTACTACTTAAAAAAATGTTCATATATGTAAGTATGTGCATGTGCCCAGAGAGGCCAGGAGAGAGCATCAGATCCCCTGGAGCTAGAGTTTCAAGCAGTTGCGAGCAACTTGATATGGCTGCTGGGAACCAAACTCAGGTCCTCTTCTAAGAGCAGGACCATGAGCCATCTCTCCAGGCACATTTTAACAAATTTTAAGATTTTTCTTTAAAGGCATACTCTAGAATTTGCCTTTAATTAAGCATTACCACTGAATTTCAGGTTTTTCTTTTGATAACTGACTACATGATGAAATGTGAAGCAAGCATCACAACAACAGACTGCTTGATGCTGCTGTGCCACTCCCACCACAGTAGTTCAGAATTAGATCTCAGTGTGGAGGTCTTGCCTAGTATGCACAAGACCCTGCCTTTAATCCCTGACAACAAACAGACAGACACCCCCAACAAACAAACAAAAAAATCCCACAGTGTACTTTCAATTGCTCAATCACAAAATTCTCAGTATATAACTTCTGCAAATATTCAGGTTTGCTCTTCTGTTTGTTTTTTTCATTATTCTGCTTAAAGGTTTGCAGCTACTTATGATAGGTACTCCAGCAAATTATTTACTGCTGGAAGCAAGTCACATGGCAAAACCAGTATGAGTCTTCTTCCTTTGGTCTCGGGCAAGAACAACATATGTTAAACAGAAAAAGAAAAAAAAAAGAACAAAACAGAAAAAAAAAAAACCAACCAGGGAATATTATGCCCAAGTAATTCCAATTTCTTTGCTTACTTTCCATCTTCTCTATGACCCAGCTTTGTACCAATGGTTGCAATCACCCATGCTCTATACTGGCGCATTAACTGAATGCTGAGAATGAGAGTTTACCAACGTAGTCACTACAATTGCCAAGACATCCCTATCATGCCTGGACAAGGATTCCATTGGAATGCTCAGAAAAGACTTTGAGGCTGATTATCCAGGTTGCTGGATAAGGGCAGCAGTGAGGCTTTTGTTCTAAGAGAGCAGATGAACTAAAGAATTAATAATATAAATGTAAGGGGATGGACAGATGGCTCTGCAGCTAAGAGTATATGCTACTACTGCAAGTTCATTCAGTTCCCAGCACACACATCTGGAGGCTCACAGAAGACTCCAGTTCCAGGGGATCGAACCACTTCTTCTGACCTTTGAGGGCACCAGGCATAAAAGCTGCACACAGATTTACATGCAGGCAAACTCATGAACACAATTATAAAAACTAATTTTCTTTAAAAGAAAAAGATTTTTCATTGACTTACCTTCTGTTCCAGTTCATTTTTTCGATAATTAATAGTGATGGAGTAATAATGTCTGTTTAATCCATGAATTAATGCCTATAAAAACAATTTTAAATGATAAATTAACCTTTCACCTAATCTAATACAAATGTTTGAAACTGCTGACATATCTTAAGCACGACACACCCACCTCATCTTTATTTATCTATTTTTAAGACGATGTACCGCTGTCTGGCCTGAAACTCACCATGTACACCAGGCTGACTTTTAACTCATAGAGATCTGCCTGACTCTGCCTCAGAAATCTGGGATTAGGGTCTGAGCATCCACCATGGTAAAAGCCCTTGCTACCAAGCCTGTCAGTCTAAGTTCCATCTCTGGGACCCACAGGGTAGAAGGAGAAAACCAACACCTGCAAGTCTCCTTCCCACAACACAAAATATGTAAAATGTAATACATTTTTAAATAAAATTAAAAGGAATCTTATTATAAATACAAAGTAAATAATTTTTCTCAGCTACAAGTTTAAAGGATTGGGAATTTAATAATTAAATATTCAAAGCATTATAGGTACTTCATAAATTCAAACTTTCCACAGCCTTGCACAGAGGCCAGAGCAAAAAACAAAAGGTCTCAACTCATCATAAGCAGTTACAAACCAACTATCTATATTTTATTGTCTGATTTTTATGATGTTTAGGAGGGAGTTTACTATTTCAGAAGGAAAGTCTAAAACCCAGTAATAGTCCACGTGTCTCTCCATTCTGATCTGGGGTTTCTCTTTTGGTTAATTCAATTTTCACTAATTCAAAGATTTATGTCCAGGCAAGTCTTCAAACTATCAATGAGGAAGCTAGGTAGGTATGTGTGTACTAATTCAAATGTGTGCTCATGGATTTGTGTGTCCTTGCATGTAGAGACCTAAGGTCAACTTCAGGAGTCTTCTTTGATTGCTCTCCACCTCAATTTCTAAGATAAGATAAGATCTATTCCCTGAATTTGGAGCTTAAAGATTATGTTCTGCTGGCTGGCAAATGGGCTTCTGGGATCTGCCCGCCCTAGCTCGTGGTGGGGTTCCTGGCTTTTTTACTTGACATCTCATGTCTGTCAAGTGTCAGCAGCACACACTCACCAACTAAGCCACCTGTTGCAACCCAGAAGCTTGTTCTTACCATGTCCACCTCACTCATGCTCTTAATTCAATAACAAGAAATCAAAATCTCATTAATCAAAATTTATTTTCATTGTATTCAATCTCTAAGATAAACAGGCCAATCACAACAAACACTTAAGCTTTTTTTTTTTAAAGTAACTATGGGGGGAACCAAATACTAGTGTTCTGAATGTACAACAAACTCATTCCTAAGAACATTCTACTATATCCAAAGGTCAGTGTCTCAGCTATAATCAAAGAAGGAACTAATACCCACAACTGGACAAATGGAGAAGGAGCAGAGAGTGACAAACTTTGGAACACTCAGTCCCAAATGTCTCCTCGGTACTCAGGAAGCAATTTGTGTGGGAAGGCAGAAGGTTTGTAAAAGCTAGAGGGATGGATGACACCAAGAAAGTAATGTCTTCCAGACACAACAGGACTGACACACACATATTGTGTGTGTGTCACAGACTGTGGCAGCACACACAAGACCTGCACAGATCCAAGACAGACAGGGTCCCAGCACTGAGAGAGTGTGCACAGGCTCCCATCCTAACCCAGAAGCTATCTCTGACTGACAACCACTTACAAATGAAAACTTTTCTCCAATGAGGGCATACGAATCACACATAAATAGCGGCAGGCTCCATGCCTAGCAGTGGATAACAAACACAAAATGAACTTGGTGGCACTTTGTAGATTCTTTTGGTCTCAAATTGCTTTGATTAGAAATTTTTTCTTTATAATCTATGTCTTTTACTTGTATATCATGGTTTCCAATGTGTTTTGTTTGTGTGAATGTGTGGTTCTTATGCATTTTCTTTTCTAATTTTTTTTGTTGTTATTTTACTTATTTTCTGTCTGTTTTCTAGAGAGGACTTGGAGTTGGGAGAAGTAGGGAGATCTGGAAGCAGATGGAAAAAGAGAAATAGTGATTAGAATATACTGTAGGAGAAAGGGCTTATTTTCAATTGAAAAAACTGAAAAATAACTATGTTATATACTGCCTAAGTATCTCTCTAGCAACATTAAGTTCAACTGTGGTTCATAACAGTATTCGAGATACCTACAAAAAAAAAAAAAACACCATTAGCCTCCGAAGACAACAGGATTAGAATTATAATTTATAATTTTTCAACAACTGTAAAACCTAAAAAGGACTTGGGGTTAACTGTCGGGAAATAAAGACAGAGCTAGCCAATAACCACCGCTTTCTAATTAGGGTTTTTACAGTCTACGTCTTAAGCGTTCTAAGACGGAGGAGAAGAGTGGGGAAGTGAGTATCTAATGACTGCCTAGCATGTGCTGTGCATCCCACTACTCTAATGCAAGAATCTAGTAGGTTCATTCTGTGTACATGACACTAACTCTTAATGTATCCTAATTACTAGCTAATAAAAGGTAGCATTGAGGATTCAAAGCCAGATCACTGACTATAGTCTATGTTCGTTCTGAGGTACTGTGCTACAGTGCAATCCCCGATAAGATTAAGTCTACATATTTTTAAGAACAGTCTTAATTTGAAGATTTACTGATCCCGCTCCCCCCAAAATGGGGGGGGACCACTGACGTCAGCCAATGACCTTTAAGAGGTTGGACCAGGTTAGGGAGTGACCTTTTTGGTACCCAGAGAAAACTGCCAGCCCACACAAAGGCTCTCTCTCCCTCTCTCTCTCTCTGGTTCCCACATTACAAACCTGAGGTTGGACAAGAAAATGTAAGTGGAATCTTTTGGTGTTAGCTTGGGATTTTTGACTCGTGTCCTCACCCCCAATAACCCACTCCATCAAAATCAAAATTTAAGTATCAAGTATAAAATTAAATATCAAAACACTCGCTACTTCCTGGAATAATCAGTCTTCACACAAGTAACCTACTAAGCCAGTAAGAAGCAGCAGTGCATTTCAAATAGTAGGTGTATAAAATTTAGACAAAGAGAACCTAATAAATCCTTACCCATTTTCAATAATTACCTTCACTGAATATGAATGCTGCACTGTTAGGGATTCCCTGACCCTGCACTTACCCTTGCAGGCATCAGGAGGTGTGTCTTCTAGGTGGAGATTTCAGCAAGCATGAACATTTCTTTAAGCAGACACTACCTGACTAGGAAGTGGAACTTGGGGTTTAACTGTTCATCATCCAAAGATCTTTTTTCTTTCTTTCTTTCTTTTTTCTTTTCGTTTTTCAAGACAGGGTTTCCCTATTTCCTATGTGACAGCCCTGGCTGTCCTGGAACTGGAGTTCCAGTTTGGGCCTGCCTCTGCCTCCCAAGTGCTGAGATTAAAGGTGAGTGCCAACACCACCAGCTTCATAACACTAACTGCACTAAAATATCTAGATGGTAGCAAAACTAACAGTGGTTCTGATCAGTAAACCTAGAGATCAATCACTGAATCCACAGACAGGCCTATATTTTAAAGATTAATCCACAGTGCCAATGAAATAGACAACCTGGTATTTGGTGGCACTATTTGGTTTTCAATTTTATTATTCAGACAAATATAGTATAACACTAACATAGTGACAGACTAGCAAGTAAATGATCAAACAAAGACAGCCAACAGTCTTCCAACTTCACTTACTCACCACTGCACGCACAACCCCAGGCTATTCATTCCAGATTATAACCTCATGCAGTAGAAGGACTACATAGACCGGTGGTTCTCAATCTTCCTAACGCTGGGACTTTAATCCTGTCCGTCATGTTGCAGTGACCCCCTCCAAATATAAAGTTATTTTCTGTGTTACTTCCTAACTGTAATTCTGCTAGTTATGAATCGTAATGTTAATATCTGTGTTTTCGGATGGTCTTAGGCGACAGCTAATTCATTTGATACTCAAAGGGGTGGCGACCCACTATTTGAGAACCAGTAGATCCGTGTATTTATGGTAAACACAGCAAGTGTTTTATAAATCAGCTTGCTGGACATTACAGCACATACTTGTAATATACATACAGCACTCAGGCGATTAAAGCAGAATTCTGGATTTGAGGCTACCCTGGGCTACACGGAGCCAAGTCAGCCTGGACACACAGTAAGACTGTCTCAAAACAAAACAAAGCATCACACAGGCAACATATAAAATACGCCAAAAATTTATTTAATTAAATTCTCAACTAAAATATAAAAGAATGAGACAATCTAGCAGCTCTTGAGAATTAATAGTAACTCAAGCAGCTCGGATTTCTGGGCCTCAGCTGCCTCATCTAGAAAATGTTTCAGGGCCATTATAATAGTGTCACTGCTGTTTTTTACAACTCTGTGTTTTATAATTATTGAAAATAATGTTTTCAAATACTTTCACTCTATTGCACAATGTAGGCGCACTCAGAGCTACACTCAGAAATTCAAAGCCCAGTGCATGCATTGGGGAACCACTGTTTACTAAGGTCCAAAAGGATGACAACTCCAAAATTTATTGTGATATTTAAGAATCTAAAATACCAAAAAGCCCAAGTTTTTAATGGAATCCTTTAAAAAAAATCATTAAAATAAATACTGCCACTTCTAAACATTGACAATAATAATCAAATGTTCCAGGTACAAAATAATATTGTTTTCTGTATTAATATAGAAACCAATAGCACAGTTTTAGGTATCATACTTTGTACTCCCTTAGAACAAAGAGTTCTCTGAAAGTGAAAATAAAGTTTACTTCAATATAGCCATGAAAACTTAAAAACAGTATTTTCTTGGGGCTAAAGAGATGGCTCCGAGGTTAAGAGTACTTGTTGCTTTTGCAGAGGACCGGGTTCAATTCCCAGCACTCATACAACTCACAACCATACAGAACTCTAGTTCCAAGGGATCTGATGCCCTCTTCCAATTTCCATGGGCACCAAGCACACATGTGGTGACAAACATACATGCAGGCAAAATACTCACATAAAAAATTCATAAAACACACATAAAATATTATTTTGTAAAGATATTGTTTTACTGTAGAAAGTTTTTAAAATATGGATAAAGAAAATAAGGGGGGAATCCCATTATTCTACTACCTAGAGATAATCAAGTCCAGCATCTTGGTATAAATATATAGGTACAAGTTCTAAAACACACACTTACTAAAAATGGAGAACTTGTATATCCCGTTTAAACTTTCCTATAACTGTTAACCAGCTCACAATGTGATCTCAATATTCTCCTACAAT
The DNA here is from genome assembly GCA_028555095.1 of Dicrostonyx torquatus. Lineage (NCBI taxonomy): Eukaryota > Metazoa > Chordata > Mammalia > Rodentia > Cricetidae > Dicrostonyx > Dicrostonyx torquatus. The sequence goes on from JAQHUG010000108.1 coordinate 114,366, forward strand.
AGAGACACCAGTGCTAGAGAACACACTAATGACTGCTACCAGGCTTCTACCACTTACTTCTAAGTTGTCTGGGTAACAAGTTTCCTCTTAACACAGCTAACTTTCCCTTAAGATAAAGGGTGTGGTATTTCTGAAAGGTTTCTATCACCAACTTAAAAATTTGACATACAGACATTTAAATTCTATTATGGACTTTCTATCTAGCTTGTCCTACAAAAGCAAATTATTTTAAAGGTGTGCCCCTCTTTGGCTTGATCCAATGGAGTGCCTTAGTGTTGAAATGGTCTAAAACTGTAAAGCATCCAAATAGATGCCATTCTGATGGGCACTACATAAACTGTGAAATAAACATATTTATATATCCTAATTGGGAGAAAAGACAAATTAAAAATGATAGAAAAATAATGCCACTTTTTAACTTAGGCTTGAAAACTGTTTCAAAAGGTTCATTTTTAATTCCCGGTAGAAGACAGGGCTACACACTACCAAGTGGATTAGTACAGAAGAAACAGATTTCAGTATCAATTCTGCCTGTGAAGTTAAAAGGCAGCATTTTAATTTTAAAAAGGCAATATGCAACAGGTAACTCGACACTTGCAGAAATCCACCATGTAGTGATCACAGGACTCTAGGTTGTAAGATGCTATTGAACCTTTTGTAGAAATAATGAAGCAGGATGATGCGAAGGGGGTGTGTGAGAAAGGTCATTATCATGGGCTAAACAGACCCAATAACATATTCTCTTGGAACATGCAAGTATGGGCTTGTCTGTGCCCAATCAAAATCACTGGTAGCTTATTTCATACTCATTATTCTCTGTAGTTTCCCCTAACTCATTAAAAAATTTTTTTTCAAAAGCAACATACCTCGGTTCTTTAAGACAAAACATTTCACTATAATGAACAGCTAAAATAAATGACAACAGTGAAAGTGCTTAAAACACAAAGTGGCCAAGGCTAACCTAGGCTGGACCACAACTCCCCAAAGACAACCTTAAGGCAAAACAAGATTTCGAGGGGGAATAGCAGTAGCTACTATAATGTCTTTGTCCTGAGTGTGCTATGTAATCAAACATGGTATTTTTGTCCTATTAATTAATCTTTAGATAAAGAAATAATTACCAACACAGACACAGACCATAATTTCTTACGGCAATAAAGACTTGTATTTAAACAATGAGGCATGTAAATGGAACAAAGGAGCACTAATCACTCAAAGGGTAGTAAGTGCTTGAACACCCACCAACTACTTGAACAGTGGATGATATCACAATATGACAAATAAAATATAAACTTATCAAAAGTAAATTTTATGTTTTATAAAATTTTAATCAAAAGTGAGGATAAAACAAAAAAAAAGATAGAAAGATTTAAGTACTACCTAAGAACTGTTTCTTGGGACCTCCTAAAATACATTGCCTGATTCCCTCTTACTTTTTGGGTTTTGTTTGTTTTGCTTTGAAGACTGTTCAGAAACCAATATAGGTTAGCTAACTGCTCCCACCTGAAACTTTTATTAGTCCTACTCTTAGATACTAACTAGATAGAAATGCAGACCAGGCTGACCTCTGCCTCCTGAGTGCTAGGCTTAAAGGTATACGCCACCATCACCCAGTTCATCTTATAAACTGTTCTGTTGCACAGGCTGAGTTGAAACCTGTAGCCTCAAAAGAAGCTGGGAATCTCTTTTTAAACAATAATAATAAAAGACTGCTTATAAGAAAATTAAAATGATTAAGAATTTGATCTTACAATGATGACAACATATTTAAACATTTTAAAATAGTTTTAACACATTATCAAATACAGTCATTACCTGGATAGATGGCTTGTTTAAGTGACCCAGATTTGAAGTCGTTTGTCTTGGTTCATGTCCTAAGACCATCATATTAGCATTGATCAATCTGAAGGCATCAATAACAACCTGTAAAACAAGGTGTCAAATCAATTCTTTTTAAAAACAAGTGACGGTGCCAAGCAACAGTGGACAAGGCAAGATCAACTTGCATCTGTTTCTGGCCTATTTCCAGAAAATCATTTAATTATAATATTAATAAAAAGAACCTCCTGCTGATAGTGCCATCAGTATACCACCCTCTATCTTGTAATGTAAGGTGACACCAATTATTGCAATTACCATGAAGCAGCAAAATATTAACTTAGCATTTTTATTATTAAAAATATGTCATTACTAAGCATACATCAAATAACATTCATTGTTGTGCTTATTTGTTACCTAAAATTTTTGCAGTCAAAATGAATGATGGGAAAAGTAAAACTGAAAGTGAACACAAGCTAAGGGACAACATCTAAGACCCAGCGCTGTCACATCAATTATGCCATCACAGTACTTGACATGACAACAAAATTGCAGCCAGCACGTCACTTGCCCATGTATTCTCTACTAGTCAGATACCCTTTACTTCTTCTGACTCTGAAAGACTTTATACCTTGTCTGATGATGGCTTTCAACATCCAAGCCAACAAGACTAGGAGGCACAACAGAGAAAACCAAGGTCACCATGCTTTCAGATAGAAATAATATAACATGGTTACAAGATCACAAAAGATATATATATATATATATATGTCTTTTGTCTATTATACATTCAATCCTTTCATAACAAGAATCACCTATTTCCCACTTTCATAATTGCTGACATGCTTATAGCATTTGAATTTGAAAGTACATAAAGCTTTTAAAAATTTTAATTTTAAAATTTTAAAAATTTTAGGCAATACTAAGACAGACTGCATCTTTCCAAGGCAATCTTGTAATAAGACTTGAAAATTTCTTCATTTTCCTTTAAAAGTATTAACAAAGGAGATTATCAGGGTTTTATAAAAGTCACTGCTATCTGCATTTGTTTTTAGTTATACAACTTGTGTAAATACACTGAAATATTAAAAATTATTATTTTCAAGTTAAGCCAACTGCAGTATAATTATGCCTAAAAATCTATCTTGGGGACTTTTTAGCCAAGCCTGATAGTACACACCTTTAATTCCAGTATTCTGGAGGAGGCAGAGACAGGCAGATCTCTGTGAGGTTGAGGCCAGCCTGAGTAACATGGTGAGACCCTGTCTCACACAAAGAAGTGTTTCTATACACTGAGGAGTCTAAAGGCTACAATTAGAGCAAACATAAAATTACACCAAAGCATTACAATGCAGTCTAGGGTCTCTGTATACTTCAGTTTTCCTAATATTGATGATAATAAGTTTTTAATGTTGCTTTTAATTTTTGTGGTCTCAATTTTCCCCAAAATTCCTTTTGTTTCAAAGCCAAGTATTTAATCGTAATCCTACAAAATTGATTTTAATTATTAACAGTAAATTAAGACAGCAAACCATTGGTTTTGTTTCAACTTCTTTATGATTCCATTCTCAGAGTTCAGTAAAAATCACTTCTAGGAAAAAATTTCACCAACTACGGAAATTTCATATTACATCCCAATGAAATGTTTACATACATTTTTTTATACCAACTGCTTTCAAACTAAAACATTAGACAGCAATTTTTGTGCAAAAATGTTTCACTTCTATGGATAAGTGAGTGTGAAACATCATAAAGAAAATGAAAATGTGGGTTAGGTCATAGTTAGGTGGATACCATGATCTATTTTTAACCCTGAAATTAATATTAAAAAAAGGTATTTTACAACAATGCTTTAAAATTTTAATGTTGTTCAACTAGTAAATCATGACCCATATGAAATGATATGTTCAGATTGATACTTCCTAAGCAATAACAGAAATGATTACACTAAGATTAAAGGAATTTTCTGGAATCGCTATAGCAACTGTCTTAAGGAAACTAACATGTTCAAAAACCTGCAGACCAAAATTAGATTTAGCATGCAATAAAAAAAATAAATATGGCAATATATTCTACATTTTAATTTCTATACAATTTTATAATTGCCTTTTCTGCTGTGAGAATAAGTGGATTTTTCCTTTAGAACAACCTATCAAAATAGACTCATTAATGTCCAGTACACTAATGAGCAATGGGTGAAGAAGGTGTTAATTATGCCACAGTAAGAGTCAAGAAAAAGCCCCAGTGAGAACTTGGAGGCGTGTGTAAGCTCAGGGCGTTTCCTCGTGTTTGTGTGTTTACAGAATGATGAAATAGAAAGACAGCAAAGTGGGCACTCCACAGTCAGGAAAATAAACCAGGACGCAGCATACTAAACAAAGAACCTTCAAGAATTTAGGTACTGAAGGGAGGAGGAGAAAGAATAATCCATTCTTAGCCATTCTGCTTTTTTTCATGGCTCACTGTGAAATATGTATACATGAAACCAGTTTGTCTTGTGAACCTCAAAATTTGAAAGAAAGAAAGAAAGAAAGAAAGAAAGAAAGAAAGAAAGAAAGAAAGAAAGAAAGAAAGAAAGGCAGAAAGACAGCATCAAAGTCACCTCCTCACAGCAACAATAACGTTCACACAGGAGTATGAAAAATAAAAAATCCTGTCCATGTTGAAGCCCTGTGAAGCCAATGAATCTCTATTTCCCAGCCTGACCAGTTAATTTCTTCTGGTACAAGTGCCTTGAGACTTTTCAGAGGTCACCGCAACAGTAGACAGCTTATAACAAAACCATTAGCAGTTTGGCTAGCTTAGGGAAACCTCTTACTTTCCTTTTTTTGTTTATTATCACTGCATGAATCTGCAGCATATGATAGTTTATAATTTCTCAGGCTTGTTAAATTCATGTTAAAGGTCTGTTTTCTTGTTGAATAAATTTTGTTCATATAATGCTGCCTATTTCATACACTCAGTCTTTAATAGCACCTTTGGTCTATGCGCAACTCACAGATCAAAACAGAGGACTAAAATAGGGGTTGATGATGCTATTTACATGTGTGATTCCTGCTGTCTTCTTGTTAGTAGCTTTAATATAATAGAAGACCTTGTCTGTTTTGTAATTAACACATCTTTACTGGAGAGATATTTGGAAGTGATTGCTGTGAATATACTGGTTAGTAAAATAAACACAATCACACACCACTTTCTGTTATCAGACAAATTTGTGAATTGTACACATTATACTCCAGATCAACAAACTGTGATATAACAGCCAAGTAGAAGACACATATTTATATAACCCTTTATTTTTCTGAAAATATGTATTCACTCTGACCTTGCAAATATAATTAGCTGTGGGATGTGCAGACTTCAGTACCATGGTTGCTTTACTAATTGCAACTCTTGGAAATAGATACTAAATATTTGGAAGCTGCCAATACAAAATAAAAACTACATCTTTCTTGTACATCTGTCTTAGCTTACAAAAGCAAAATAGTTTTGAAAACAATATTGAGCTCCATGTTTATTCCTAGCACATCCAAGGGTCAAGGACCTATCATTTCATTTTAATGATGAATCTGGCTTAGTATTTAAGCTCTAATTATTTTCAAATTCATTTTAATCCATATTTTTATTTCTTCCATGAGTATACCAGAGTTCATTCAATATGCTATTTTTCAACCCATGTTTTCCTAGGTCACTAAAAGAGCAGACTTAATTTCTAAAGCATCAAACTGCAATCCCAATTTTTACATTCAAAGGAAGCTATTTTTTCTTTAAGCAACATTTACCATAATTTGTGAAAATGAAAAGCATTTTATTGCATGTGTACTTCCAGCAGTGATTCCTGCTCATGCCTCTCCTTACCCTCAGTGTAGCTTCCAGGGGCATTTCCAACTGTGCTCTCACTGAACTCAATGACCAAGGTAAGTGTCCCAAAACCACACAACAAAAGAAAGAACTGATGCTAAAATGTATAATGCATTCACTTTCTTGAGCTTAAAGGGAGGATGTAAACAATCAGGATCTTCCATACCTATATGGTAGGCCTAAGGCCTATACAAATAAATAAATATAAAAATTAAGGCCAAAATCAAAGCTAAATACTTATAAAATAAAAAGGAGCTAGACAACACAGTGACCAGCTAGGTTAACATATTTAAAAGCATATAAACCTAGTGACATACAGAAACAATCTCTAAATCACTATGAAAAGGAGAGTATGAAAAGGGCAGCACCATACCAAACACTGCTGCCCAGAAATGGCCTATTATCAACTTCTTAGTTTGCTTCTAGATTCTTTAAAAATTAAGAATGAGTGTGACCTGGGAAATACTGAAATACTGTGGAGGTTTGTGACCATTTCGTTACTTCTGCTGCTATGCACTGCCACACGTCTGTAAGATAAAAACATTTTCTGTCTCTTGTAAGCCCAGAGCATAAAAAATTCAGAGATATCTTACTTTTTATGCCATTTCCAATGAAAAGCACTAAGAACTAAAACTGACTCATGCCAAATGCATATCACTGGATTGCTGTGATTTCTTGGTCTCAAGTTTGCAACACGGAAATTATTTATAAAAAGTCAATTTTAGCTCTGGAAAAGAAATTCCTATGTGAATGTACAGTTTCTTTATTCATCCTCAGAGAATTGCTTACTGTAGCTACAGATCTGTACTACGATTTCAATATACTGGGGAGAATAGGGATGGGGCAGAAGTAGCATAATGTACTTTTCTGACAAGTGAAGACATGCATCAAAATTCAAAGAGTTAAACCTACAAGTTTTGAGCATATAACTCTTAAGGAAAGCAAATCAATTTATAGAAACTAGTATGGTAAAGGTAATTAGACATTTCTAGATTCATGAAACTGTGAGGAAAAAAATATACTTAAATCATAAAAAAGAAGTCTAGCAGAACTTTGTAGTGTACGCGTTGAGTCAGGAGTTTGAGTGCCTGCGCATAAGTCAGAAGGTAAAATTCTACGTCTATCACCTGCTAGTCAAGTGGCCTACAAGTTACTTAATGTCTCAGTCTCCTTGTTTACTCAAGAATGATACTTCACAGAGTTGGTGATAAGATTAAATAATATATGTGTGCTTGTCATTACGTCTCTTGTTAACTGTGGTCCTCACAAAGCTGTTCCCTTCACATCTTTCTCTTTTTACTAGAACCTGCTGTGGACAGCACAGCTGACTTCTAAACTCCAGCTGATGTACCTTTTAATCCACTGGGCAGTCACACCAGGCAATGCATCCCCTGGGCTGCTTCCAGCCAAGGACTAAACACAACCACTGTACAAGAATCTAGCCATCAGTGCCAAAAAAAAAAAAAAAAAAAAAGACACCTTTGAAAAGTAACTGTGACTCATCAACTCTCATCAGCCTATGGTGAAACTTCTCCCACCTCAGACCAGCTTCCTTTTGTCCCATCCACAGTCAAATTTAACATCTGTCTGGAAGTTCATGCCTTTATCCATTATGAGTGTTTTCTCCAAATAAATCTGTCACATGTTTAATTTCAGTTTGGTATAAAATCCCTGCAGCATTTAACCTGACACAGTTAATAAAATAGTGCTGTGAGAGCAAACAAGGTAAAAAATTACCCTAAAATTCAAATCATCGATTTGTTGTCCTAAGACACTTGGTATATGAACAAAAAATGAGGAAATTGAGGAGATAAATTTTAAGTTTTTTTTTTCCCTTAGAAAAAGTCTTGGTTAAAAATAGAAAATGTGGTTAAACAACGCTAGCCTTTAAAAATGTTTTTGTGATTATAATTACACTGTCTGTTTTACCTTTCCTCCCACGAAACCCTCCCATGAACACCCCAAGTCTTTTGCTCCCTTTCAAATGCATGGTCTTTTTCTTTAATTATTGTCACACACACACACACACACACACACACACACACACACACACACACACGCATGTAGGTATGTATATAATGAAAAATGTCTAGAATCTTTACCCATGCATGAAAGATATTTTAACTCACAGGTGACAAACAGCACACTTAATACTGAGCTCCTTGGGGGACTTCTAATGAGCTTCAAGAGCCTATCACTTACAGGTTGCTGGTCTGAAATTAACTCAGAGTGCCAAGTGTCTCTGATACCTACAGCCTACACAAAACAAGCATGTGATTTCAAATCCTGTTCTAGTGTACACGCTGTGGTAATAAAACTGAGTTCATATAAAGGATGCAAAGTCCCTAGGTACTAAGAGACTAGGGTTTACAAGTATTAGCACGGCAGTGGGTAAGGAAGGACATACTTTGATTTTCTTTAAAGAGGATGGTGTTAGTGGAAGAAATATGTAGATACCTTCCTTGCCCACTTGAGAAATGCAGTGCTAGCATTTTTCAAAAGATAAATATATTTAGCATGAAAATATCAAATAAATTCCTACATATAACTTAACCATTTTAAATTTTGCTTATTAATAGGTAGAAACAAGTCTTTCCAAACCATCTAAATAATCAAGAAGTAATTTGTAATGGATAATAACCAAAATAACATCAGTTTATAAATAAGGAAACTAAGGTTTATACAACTCAAGTACACTAAATGAGATGTTACATGTATAAGAGATAGAACTATGATTTGTACCCTACGGACACTAAGACTAGTCGTTTGCAAGCTATTTGATACAATGACTACACTAACACAAACACTAGGAAAGACTAAATTGCGCTTACACAAAAGCAGAGTTTAAAGACTCACTACTGGCTATCTACTACATAACAGTAGCAATAGAAGAACAATAAAGGCCACCAAAATAGAATAAATACATAACAAGATGAAAAACTCAAGAAAGTATTTTTTTAAAATATTTATTTATTTATTATGTATACAATATTCTGTCTGTGTATATGTCTGCAGGCCTGAAGAGGGCACCAGACCTCATTACAGATGGTTGTGAGCCACCATGTGGTTGCCGGGAATTGAACTGAGGACCTCTGGAAGAGCAGGCAATGCTCTTAACCACTGAGCCATCTCTCCAGCCCTCAAGAAAGTATTTTTGTGTACTATTTTATGTGTGAACAAAAGCTATCAACTATCTATTTAAAAGCCCTTATCATTAGGTTTGATAATATACTCTCATTTCCTTACCACTGTTTAGTTTCAGTAATGTAGCACTTCTAGAGAGGCAGACCAAACTGGAAGTCTCACAGAACACTGTTTCATTACGAAAGAAAACTGTACAATAAGTCTATTTAGGATGTAAAACATGTCAATAAACGACTATTACTCTAATAACTAGTAGCCTAACAACTGAGGAACTCCACCACCATGTCTTTGAAGAAAATTTACCACGATTATAAATTCTTCTTAGGAAATTATAGTTAATACATTAAAACTCTCAAAACTAAGGCTTGGGTTTAGAAAAGTCCTCCTAAAACTGACAAAAGAGCTAATGTTAAATCACCTACAATATAACCTTAAAAGCTAACTTGCAATATTGCAGGAAAAGATTTCTGAGCCACTGTTCCCCACACAGAACTTTTACTAAGGGTCAGAGATAACTCTTACTCTTTTCTGTATCTCCAGTACATAGCCAGGACACAGTGGGGATGGCTGGAGATAACTGGATGGCTAGGGAAGTAAAAGCATTCACTAAACAAAAAGTCAGTAATATTCTTATGGGCAATGGGACATTCATGGTTTTAAACTCTGTATTTTCTAAACTAATATAGCTGCATCAAATTAATTTTAAATATAATCATACCACTGGAAATGAATAGCAAGTACTAAAGCAAAATCAATTAGCTCAGTGATTGTATTATTAACACAGGAGCTTTACCTTAAAATAAATGCTACCTCTACACATAGCATTTATCCCCTTACGTGCCATTAAAATTTTGTTAAAAATTTTATCATCTGTATAAATGCTATGAATTTTATCTCTTTACATACTTGTTTTTTAATGAGAAAAAGTAGAACTATTATTTAAGTAATTCAAAACTACCACCATCTTAACATTAATATGAAATGTTGTGAAAACATTTTTCCCAATCCCTAAACATGGGGGAGGGGAGTAAGCCCTTAGAATATCCATTCTCTTATTCATTTTTCCTGTGCTTGTATTTATTTTCCAGGGCTTCACGTTTAGTAAAAGATCCCTGTTTTAAACTCTAGTATCTGCAAAAGAACGAACAGCATTCCTTCTTCAGCCTTCCCACATGGCAGAAGAGCTTCTCTTAGTGATGTCTTCTTCATCTGCCCTTCAATGCTTAGCCACAGTTGAACCTGCTTGCCCAGAGCATACTGCTTTCTGATTTATTCTGCACTTACCAAGTATGCTATCAAAGTATACTTTTATATAGTGGCAAATATGGGATTCCGATCTACAGTCAGATAAATATCCCATTTTCAAAAGTTTATAGAGTATTTCTCATTAGGTTAAATAAACATGTTTGAAGACAGCCAGTCACTACTTAGACTAAATGGTCATTAGTTTCCCTTAAGTTGTCAGCAGAAAACAGGCACTACAATTACAGCATCTAGATACTCACTAACAGCGACCTAGTCAAGCAAAGTCAAGCCTCTAAACCAAAAATATTTTAAAGAAATAACACATAGGTGCATATGTGAGTTTCATAGTAGCTTTCAGATGCTGCTCAAAGCAATAAGCCCGCAATGAACACATGAAAGACGTGTAGGAATGTGACAGGCTGAGTCCACTTCTGAAGCTACTGTGCTAGATCAAGCCCCGCTACAGGCTGACTGCACAGCACACTAGGCAAGAGGTTACCACTGTGCCACTGGAAGCTCTGGGTATGTGTACTTTACAAATAAACTGAAAACTAAACAACAGAATCTTGGAACTACTTCACTAAATAGTTGACTTCAAGAGCTCACTGATAATCTCTATGTATTTACTCTCCACTTATATTATGAATTCATAGCAAAGATTTTCTCTTGTATCATTTAAAACCATTTCACTGAGTGACGTGAATTCATCATATAGTGACTTTATTATTTGTGGTGGTCTTACTGCTTGGTCCCAGGGATGTCAACAAAGGTCCAAGGGAATAAACCTATCTAATACAAATTAATAGAACATCCATCAAATGAGAGGGGGAGATCAATTCATACATAGTACCTACTACAAATGATAGGAACTATTATTTAGAATTCAGAGAAGCACTGAAGTTCTCTCCCATGACTTAAACTACAGGAAGCTGAAGGAAGTGACAACCTTGTCACACTAACTTAAAAGGCTGTGCAATGACCTCTGGTGCTCACTTTCCACTCTGGTTATAAATAACCCATAAAAGTTAATATTAAAGAGCAAATAAAAAAAGCTTAAGGGCTATATAATTTTATAGAGTTGGATTTCTTTGTTTATTTTTACCAGTGATAATAATAGCAACAGTAACAGAAGCAGTGCCTATCTCTAGGATTACGTTCAAATGGTTATTACTCTAATATAGTTATTATTTAATAAACTACTCAAGTCACTCTAAACGAAAATTGAGCTTACTGGGAATGAATTAAGATGACAAGGAAACAATTCATAATCATCTAAATTTCTAAAAACATAGGTAATACTGGAGTTTATAAAAATGAAAATATACAGAAAAAGATTTTAAAAGTATGAACAGAGTTCCACCTTTATTTACAAACTGTCATCTTAACTCTTGATCTAATCACTGCTTTGCTAAATATTGACAGTTTTGATAAATGACATACCAAGGAAGGGAAAGTATAATGCTATTCTTCATCTTTATAAATTAGTATTCTTAAATTTTATGATTTAACTAAAATATTCCATCATAGATTTACTAGCATTTAGTTTGATTTATACTGTCAAAAACTCTTGACTGTTAAGAGTATTAACTTACAACCAAAATAAGGTGTCAAAAAGGTACATTATATACTGACAAGGCAAAACTTGATCATTTCAGCTAACATAAAGTAATTTTCCATATTTTAAAAAAATTAGACAACACTGTCAAAACCTATGTTTTAGGTATAGTTTTAGCTGTAACTTTTATTGTAATATGAATTGCAACAGACCAGAACTAATGAGTATTCAGTATTACACAACACTTGAATTAAGTTTTGATTTTAAAACTGCTATTTAGAACTATACTTGATAAGTCCTAATTATTGTTTGTAAATTACTGTGGTGGGAGCTTCACAAGTTTTAATTCTGTATTTCTAGAATAATAATTATTATTAAATTAAGTTGCTGAAAAGACACCTTAAACATCAGAAAATTATACTGTACTTTAAATCACAAAGTTAGTAAGCAATTTTCAATTCCTTCGTCAGCATTAAGTTACAACATTCTTAGTAAAAGAGAAGGCAAATAAATTGAAATACAAAGATACAGCAAACACTAGAAGTTAACTTAAATTGCTAGTCTATCAGCTGGTATTATTGTTTGGGGGACAGTTCTGCCGTTGAAAAGCTACATTACATCTCATAGGATCATGCTTTAAAGAAGACCTCAATTTTTATGCATCCTAACAATGTGGTATCAAAAACCATTCAATTTCAAATTTGCAACACAAAGAATCTATGTTTTAACAATCACATTTAGTTTGTTTCAGCTGCTGAATAGATGTAAATGTAACCCACACCACTATCAAACTCTAGGTCTAATAGATATCAAGCTAATATTTATTTCTAAGTGCTTTAAAAATTATTCGTAAAACCTGCATAAAAAGGATTCCATGAATGTATTGTGATTTTACTTTAACAATTATTCTGCACTACAATGGAAGTACATGCTCAAACAAGACACCTCAGCAGTATTTTAAAGCAGTAACCACCTAGCCAATTTCTGTATGTTCTGTAGTTTTTCTAATCCACTCTCCCTGTGGTTGAGCAAAATCGAATTGCCTCTCACATTTGCAGACAGCTCTGTGAAGGTGATAATAGAGCTGCACCCTGCTGTCATGAGGCAGGAAATAGGAAAATGGCATATGGGGCTAGAAAAAAAGAAATAAGGGGAAAGAACGAAAGAACGAACAAAAAAAGAGAGAGAACTAAACAAGAACAAAAGAGATTTCAACAAAGAACAATATAACCCAATGTGTTCTGCAAGTTAACCTCTTTTCCGAATCAGTCAGCATATTTAATCATTCTTCTGTGTCCTCACAGCAAATACATGAATGGCTGATTACCAAGTCTTTGGGCAAGTTTTCATTATCTAAAATACTTGGAAAATACAACTCTAGAATACATTTTGCATAATGTCTGAAAAACAGAGCCCTTTAATGTACTGATATATATTAAAATATTAATAGAATATATAAAGCAGCAAATATACATATTATATTAAGCAATCTTATACATATAATGTATATATATGATGTATAAAATAAGAAAATAAGGTATAAAGCTTTCAATATGGTTTAACATTCAAATTTATGAATTTTTTTTAAAATTAAGAATAAACAATCATACATGATAATAGCAAACTTAAAATCCCTACTTAATGTGTTAAATTGCTAATACCATGCCATATTTATGGACTTGCATACTTTTAAAAAAACCCACTTAGGTATGTGTATTTAAGAACATACATGTGTATGTATAAAAAGTGGCAGCAGATGGCAATAAAGTTATCATTGACTCTACCTTTCCTTTTACACTCTGAATGGGATCCACAACCACTGCCACAGCTCTCTCCGACAAGGCTTCAAAGCTCTGCTGAGTGTTGATATCCACACCAGAAAGCCAACAGCCAAAGCCAGGGTGACTGTGATACCAACCAACAACCATCTCAGGCCTGAAACAAAGAGGGCACTCAGACACTTAGAACACAACAAGTAATACACTGATGATATGAAAAGAAACAGCACACTAACAGGGTACAAATTAAGAAAAGATGAAAACACACAGGTGTGAAAAAGCACCATTAGAAACTCTGAAATCGGGCACCATATTATCCAGAAAACATGGCAGTGAGTAAGTGTGACAAAGGAGTTGCTATCATTAAGAGATACACATTAGCAGTGGTAGATAAGGCTTTCAGCTTTTCACCTTGTTACCACACTTCCTCAGAGCCAGTTTTTAGCCTTTCAGCATTCAAGTAAATATCTACTCTTTAACTCCTTAGCTCTGGGAGCTGGATTTTTCAGGCACAGAGTACATTTTTTAACAATGGACACCAGGATCCACTGTTGTGAAAGGATTAAATATCAATTAAACCAGCAGTAGAACTAGGAACTCAGTCAAAAACCAATTTGCACTGCTCTGCTCAGCTGCTGAGCCTTTTGCTAACATTAATTTTGAAGTTTTTTTCCACAGTAGAAGAATCTGAGCAAGAGAATGACAACCATTGGGAGACAGTCTGAGGGGGGAAAATACTTGGATTATACTGTCTTTAAAACTCGTATCAACAAACATCTACAGAACTGCATTTGACTGCAATTCTCAAATGTAAAGACAGAACCTACCAGGTCTTTTGGTTACAAGTGAAATAGAAAGTAACTCTAGATGTTAAACAGAGGGACATTATAGCCCAAATCTACATGACAGCTGAGAATCTTAATACAAGGCAGTTTTCTGGTTGGGAAATTTTCATTCAGGGTGTCAAGAGGCACCATATAGGCGGATGAACCACACTGATTCCTCGCCTTGGCTTGATGGTCATAAACACCCATTAACTTTAAGGTACATTTCCAAAAGTATTTTCATTTACAAAAAAACACTAGTGTGTAACACTTACCTTCCTGTTTGTTTCAGCATATCCAACATTTTGGCTTGGAACACTGGATCAACTGCTTCTACACTGACACCCTAGATTATGGGGGGTGGGGAGGGAAAAGACTTTATCTGGGAAACCTTGGAGGAAAAGAAACATTCTGGAAATGAACAACAAAAACCTACTCCCAATTTTGTATTAAAATTTTATAGGTTTTGAAAGCTAATCAAATCATTGAACCCCAAGATTTATACCAACAAAATTTCTAAATCTGCCAAGTATCAAATTGCTATAAGCTAATAATTAGACAACATTCAGGGTGTTAAAAGTTTATAGCTATTGCCATGTATGTTTCTGATTATATATGTATTATCAGAAGTACCAAACGGATGACAAACTATGATTTTTTTTTAAATTACAACTACCTATGGCAAGCATACCTCCTAATACCATCCCAGCATCAGAATTTAAGTCTAATCTAGGTAAACAAGCCAATTTATCATAAGCACTTCCTCCACCCAAAGCAAAAAGCACACTGAATCCCAACAGAGAAGGCATACTGGAAAACAAGAATACTCACTCTGATGCTGGGCTAAGATTATCTTTCTGGGGTTTTGTTTTCATTATTATAAAGAGGAGAAGATGAAGAGAAGTAAAGGAAGGCAAGGATGGGGGGAGAGACGAAAGAGGGGGATGAAATGAAGACACAAGCTTCTATAGAAGAGTTTACTGACTCCTGAACCAAAGAAATACTTTCTATTACACAGGGTGAATATAAGCATCAAAATCACCTATCTTATACTGTCAGACAAATATTTACATGGAAATGTGATAATAATACATAGAATCATTCATTATCCTGATTATCTACACAGGGATATGTCTTTTTATATATTTTCATAGAAAAGAAGATTTAATAGTAGACTAAGATGTAAATGTAAATATAAATTGTGGGTAGTAAGTGCTTCTATATCCAAAAGAACAAAAAGTATAATGATTATCCAGAAAGACAAAAGAATTCTAAATCAAGTTACCACAACAAGCAAAAATTCCAACAACAAAAACCAAGATACAGTATAGATTTTCCTATTGTTTTGTATTATTTTCAAATCTTTTGCATACTATAGCAACTAGTCTACAGAAATACTTGTTTCATGTGTGTATGTATGCATGGTATCATTTAAATGTGTATAATTTGTTTCAAGTATATAAGGATCCTCAAACAGAGCATCTTCACCTTGATAAGCCTTGCCAGCCTTAACTAGAACACTGCTACAGCAGAGGGAAGCCTTCATCCAATACACAGAGAGAACACACAAGTGTCATGGTTTGAGAAGTAGGCAGAATTAATATTGACAATTTTTGTCTGAGACAGTGAAATGTAGGATGGAATGGCTTCAAAGTGAATACTCAAGACAAGAATGATCCTGAATTCCTCATCTCCTTCTTTCACCTCTCCAGTGCTGGGATTCAGGGCATTAAGCCACCACATTGCCTTTTATTACTGGTTTTTTGGAGGGTTTTTTTTTCATATTTTATTTAAATCCAACAGGGCACAGAGGCACACACTGTTAATCTCAGCACCCCAAAGCAGAGGCAGGAAGATCTCTGTCAGTTCAAGGATGGCCTACACTACATAAAGAATTCCAGGCTAGCAAGGACTATACATTGCGATCCCTATTTCAAACAAAAACAGCCTAAATGCACCACTTTCTATAAAAATCGCCTTCAGTAAATAAAAGGCAGAGCAAAATTACCTCTATAAAGAAAACATTTTAAATCGTGTAGATTGCTTTTTAAAAAATTACATTTTACTATTTAATATGTAAAAGTCACTCACTTTCATACATAGTACACTAAAAAAAAAATTATAGACTTCAAAACATTGGAAGCCTCACAGGAGGCTTAATTTACACACATTCAAATTTTATATAATAGTTTCTAAATATTTTTGATCAGATATTCAAAGTAATTAATATAACACCCTACTTTTAAAACAACTAACTGTAAACCCAGCTTGTTCGGCTCACTAAAGGAAAGAGTAAGGAAGTTAGTACTAGCATCATTGAGCTTTTAAGAGTCCACAGTGCAGTTAAAAGACCGATTTAATTCAACACAAGATAAAATTCATACTATTAATCTTATGATTGCTGTTTTCTACTGTAAAGAAAAAACATAAAGAGATGAAAGTCATTTTGAATTTAAAAAAAGAAAAGAAAAATGAAACAAGCAGCAGCCAACATAAAGAACTACTCACAGTTCCTGACTGTGGCATAGCAAACACATCAATCACTCTGACGGTGTAATCGTCAACAAATTCGCCAAGCATGAGACCCATAACTTCCATAGGAACTCCAGCACGGCCATGTTTTAGCATCTGTAAAGAGGAAGAGGTGCAGACACAAAGCACATTTATTTGAGATCTTGACTCACACACACCCATGCTGTCAAATAACCTAGTTTTCTTCTGTGAAAACAAAAGCCAATTTTATAGATGTACCCTAAATAATACTGATGCCTGAGGGAATTAAGGTGATAAATAATGCCGAAGTAAAAGAGAGACTGCAAAAGAGGCTCTAAAGCAAGTAACTCTATTCTTTCCTTACCTTTAGCAATGCCAACGAAGAGATATAGACTTGTTCTGCTGTGTCCACGGCAGGAGCATCTGTAGGTGGACCCTAGGAACAAGTTCATCAGTTACTATAACACACAGAATAGCGAAGTAAGAATTAAAGTTACATGTGAAATAAACTTGATTATTTTAATAAACATTCTAGAAAAAAAATCAAGTATCTTTTTATCCAATTACAATACAAATAATCATGAAGACATTTACAATTATTAAGCATAAAGATAACAGTCAAAACTCAGTACCCTGACTTTCCAATAGGCGTAAAGTTTATTTCCACAGCGCTCATTTACCATAGCTATAAAATAATTATTGTCAATTACTGCAACATGTTACCACTATGTTACAATATAATATTAATATGAATGCCAAATCCTATTGGACTAGCTTGATAAACTAAAGGATCATAAACACAGCAAATCCACTGAGCTTCTTCAGCTTTAGCTACGGACAGTGTGCTGCTTAGGGATATGGGATCACTTTGCAGATTCATAGAGTGGGAGGGAAGGCGGGAGAAGACTTCTAATCCCTAGGTAAAAGAGCTGTGAATGAACAACACACTCTGCACTGGCCTAATGAAGTTGTTCCCTTCCCACACAAATTTAAAACAACCACCTCAGGTGCGAACAAACTAGGTAAGGTCAGGTGGGTAGCAGGAAAACACTCCCAATAACTAACCACTGCCTTTCATACTACAACAGGCTAATGAACCAAGTAAGTTTCTCCCAAAAGATCCTACTTGCTCACAAAAAGAAACAAATCTCTATAGGTTGTCACAATGAGACTCAGAGCAATTTGGTGTCTTTGCACAAGGTACCTTCACCCAGCAGCCAGTAAATACAATTCCATGCCAAGCAGTACATATCCTTAAAAAAAAAAAAAAAGTCTGTCTTTCTTTAATATTGGGATGTGTAGAACAGTTTCTAACTGCTATGACCTTTTCACCCTTCTGCCATGTCAAAGATGCTAACCGCTCATTCTTGCTTGCGCTGACACTTTTACTTGCTGAAATTAAACAACTGCTTAACTCCACTAGCAGTCTACGTATTTTCTATCTATTTCTATCAACTAAATTCTGTCACATTTGAGGGCATTAAAAATCCCAAAATATTTGCTGGAATCATTAACTAGAACTATAGATGGTTCCCAAATCAAACTCTCCATTTATCATCACTGAATGCAGCTTTTCTTTCAACTAGATTTTCAAAGTGAAAACTAACTGGTACGCCACAGCACTTTCTGCTGAAGTTATAAAAGTTTTAATAATTTAATTTCATTCACTTAGATAAGAAATTTAAGAAAGATTAAGAAATGGGGCTGGAGAGATGGCCCAGTGGTTAAGAACATTACCTGCTCTTTCAGAGGACCCAGGCTTGAATTCCAGCAACCCTGTGATGGCTCACAAATGAGAATATCACATCTCCTCTGGCCTCCACAGGCCCTGTACATATGTGGTGCACATACATATGTATAGGCAAAACACCTCCTTACATAAAATATAAATAAATTAATAAAAATTTTAAAGACATGAAGAAAAAGTGGAAGACTGTATCAAGTCAGATGTGATGATACACTTGTGGAGGTTTCCCTTAATATGATAAATAACATACTCAAATTATTTCTTGGACATAGAACAACTTTAAAAATTGTTAACCCAATTTGGTAATGTCAACAAACTTGGAATTTTTTTTTTAGTTTTTATTTCATGTACATTGGTGTTTTGACACGAATGTCAGGTCCCCTGGAGCTGGAGTTACAGACAGTTGTGAACTTCCATGTGGGTGCTGGGAATTGAACCCGGGTCCTCAAATGATCTTTTTCAACTTGCCAGAAAATAATTATTAAAAAGAAAAAAGGGACCATTTTCACTTAAATATATCACTGACAGAATCCAGAAACTATTTCAGTCATTAATATAAGAAAACTGCCTTTGTTGTATGTCACAAAGTATCTGGCACACAACAAGAACTCAGTAATACTCCTGAAGAAATGGATCAATAAAAATGGTATAGAAAATCGATAGAACTGAAGATTTTCCAGCAGTTATCTGGGAGGAAGCAAGCACATACAAATGGAGAGAGGTTTACTTTCTCTTACAACCTATTTTCTTAGGGTTCAGAATCACACTAACAGAAGCCCTGTGCTAGGAAAAACTTCGGCCCTCACCGTTTTGGTCTGAGTGCTGTCTGTAGGACTGTCAGAGATATCTACTGCTTGCTCTCTCATCTCCCTACCTCTCGCGAACTCCTTCCTACCCTTCTTTCCCTCTTCCTTCCCTTCCTCTGAAGTCTTGCTAATTGATCCAGGTTGGTTTCAAAGGCTTCAGCCTCCTGACCCCTCAGGTCTTGGCCACCTATTTTATCTCTTAATCATGTTAGCCAGAGAATAAAATTACTTGGCGTGGGGATGGGGTACTGGCAAGAAGTAGAGAGAGGTTGGTAGCACTTAAATGTACAGTGAGATAGGAAAAGAAGAGGGAAGAGAAATGGGGGTAAATACGAGAGTAGCGAGCATCTCATCTAGGCTGCAGCACACCTGTGTGTCTGTCTACACTCACCTGTGAGGCAGGAAGGACGCGACCCCACTAAAGACCCTGAACAGAGTTCAGAGAGGGATATAAAACCTTCAACAGCTAAACAACAAAGATTTAGTCTCAAGAGGGAAAAATGTGGAATTATAGACAATCTAAACATAGTGGGTTTTTTTTGGGTAAACAGTTCTGTAGACCAGCATACTGATAATTCAAAACAATCATCCAAAAATTGGAATAACAAACATTTTAAAAACCTCTGTCAGTAAATATGATTTTCTTTGTAATATAGTTTTGGAAGAAAGACAAGATTTAAGAAGAAGTTACAAAAGAAGGAATAGGGACAAAATAACGTAGGTTCCATACAGTGAATACAATATTATTTCTTATAATGGAAAAAGATAAGAGTTCAGTGGTGACTATTCTAGAAATACAGATTTGAAAGAAGTTTGACCTTTAACTGCTTAAAAGTTAAAGCAGAGTTTATGAACATCTTACCGAGTCAATGGGGGGGAAAGGGAGTAAACACAAGACTGGCTGTACAGCAGTGGAAGAACCCAGGTGCTGAGGAGCACTCCTGCTTTGCTGGATACTATCATGGGATGCTACTGGAGCTCTCTCTCTGCCTTTAGCCAATGGCTTTTGAGATACCAGCCCACTGGGGCGTGGTTTCATTTTTAAAAAGCGGTGGCATCTCTCGCTCTCTTGCTTCCCACTCTTGTTCTGACTGCTAGACTCTGTTTCCTGTTTGTGACCAGAGGACTGTGGTTTGGGACATTGATCAGTAAGTTTTATCCCCTCCAATAAATGACCCCTTTTTATTCAAACTGGTGTAAGATAGTCTTGCGTCTTTATCTGGCGCCCAAACGTCTGGTTTTAGAACCACCTCCCTCTCCTCCAGCTAGGCTAGCCATCGCCTCAGCCGCTCGGCTGGCCACGGCCTGTACTCTAAATTTTCTTTAGGTCCCCTTAAAGATTATCAGCGCCCCCAAACAGCCGGAAGTAGCCTGGAATACTATGCCCACATTCCCCAAAAATGGGCTATGGATATTTTCCTTTGTTTTTTTTTTAAAAAAAGAGGGGGAAGTGGTGCAGGAGAATTGTCCACCAAGTAAGCAGGATGTAAGCTGCCCAGCTGAGAAAAGGTACTGGCCATGTGACTGACATAGATAAGAACAATGGATTAAAATATAAGTTATAAGAGCTAGTAAGAAGCCTGAGCTAATGGGCCAATCAGTTTATAACCTAATGTAGACTCTCTGTAATTTTCTTTGGGGCTTGCCGGCTGTAGGGTACCGGGCGGGACAGTAACCCCAACAAGCAGGCCCACATGTTACAACCAGCACATCATGGAGAGACTTGCTTTTTCTATTTTTAGAAACAGGTTTGTTTGGAGCTACAAGAGTCAGTGTACTGGACAGTAAAAACGTTTTAGCTGCAGCC
Source organism: Dicrostonyx torquatus (assembly GCA_028555095.1). Lineage (NCBI taxonomy): Eukaryota > Metazoa > Chordata > Mammalia > Rodentia > Cricetidae > Dicrostonyx > Dicrostonyx torquatus. Next base: position 135,444 of record JAQHUG010000108.1, read on the forward strand.
ACTCAATTTCAAGTCTTTAACACACACACAATCAAAAAACAAAAAAATTAAATACTAAATGATATAAGATGAAATAAACTATTTAAGAACAAATACAATGATGAACAATGTCTTGTGTTAAAAAGGTACATGTGCCTCCAAGATGATTTAAAGTAGAAATTCATGTATATGTTGCTTAAAAGTAATGATACAAAGACTTAGATTAGTCAACAAAAAAACTGACTTAACTGAACAATTTAGGAGCAGACATGTTCAGATTTCTGAACATCTGCAGTCTAAGCCAATTAAGCACCCAGAATTTAAAAATCCAAACTGCTACAAATCTCTCTCTCTCTGGAACGCATGCTTCTTTACTGAAACACAATAACACTGCATAATAGTAAATCATCTTTACACTTCTAAAATCAATTAAGTAGCTTGTATTTACACTTTGTTTTTCAGATCAAAAGTGACAATGGCCCATTCCTCTTTGTTAAGTTTATTAGGTTTTGATATCATTATGAGGAATTTATAAAATAATCTGGAAACTTTAAAGAGTTTTCTAGTTACAAAACTTTCCATTTATATATCTGCTCTATACATACATTAAAATTATCTAGCATTTAAAATTCAGTGAATTCACTATTAAAATATTTGGCTCTATAGCAACTTTTAGAGCTACTGCTATAACTCTTTCAATCAATGTATTGATAAATACAGGTTATCTCCATCTTAAACCTAAATAGACTTCTATGCTATTTTGAACATTTCACTTCATTAGTTTTCAAGTTGCCACCACAGAACTGAACATATTTTATCTTTTCTTTTTATACTGCTTAATAGAAGCATTAAAAACTAAATTTGCTTCTCTATATCATACTACAGTATTAACCAAGAGTATTAAAGAGTTACATTAAAAAAGAAAAAGCATGGCAAAAGCTTTTCCTAATTATTTTATTTTATTTTATGTGCAACAGTGTTTGCTGTGCCTGCATGTAAGTCTGTGTGAGAGTGTCAGATCTTTCAGTCACAGACAGCTGTGAGCTGCCATGAGGGTGCTAGGAATTGAACACTGGTCCTCTGGAAGACCAGTCAGTGCTCTTAACCACTGAGACATCTCTCCAGCTCCTGCAAAAACTTTTCTAATAACGCATGTCTATGTGAGAAGTAACATATCTGACAGGTAAAAAGCAATCAATAAAAGAATACACAATTTAAAATATAACCTAAGGCTACACAGAGAAACCCTGTCTTGAAAAACCAAAAAAAGAAAACACCTAAAATTTCTGAATACTAAAAAGTTAAAAAGAAAAATAGTCTGAAAATTAGTTGCCTCCTACTAGTTATGTCAAAAAAAGTCATTACAGAAACAAATTTTTTTTTAAATTACTAAGCCCTCAGCAGAAACACAGGCAAAGAATATAAAAGCTAATTATATAAGAAATACAAAATGATATAAACATGAAAAGTGTTCAACCTCCTACCTGACCTTCTTTAATTAAAGCAGTACCAATTAACACATTAAGGCTTTTTTCCCAACAAGACAAGTTTTACAGTGTCCACTTTTGGAAAGGGTAATGAAGGAAACACTGAGCTGCACTGGTGGTGATATGAACTGGTGTAATCCATCAGAAGCAGCTCAGCAATGTATAGCAACAGGATTAGGGTCATACAAACTTTGTGGCCCATTTTTTCACTCCTAGAAATTATTTGAGTAAATAAACAAAGACGTTTGCAGGAATTAGAATGTTCATAGCTGTCTTTAAATAATGCAAATACCCAAGAACTTAACCTACAATTAAAGAACACAGTTGAAAGCCTTATCCTCTGATGGCTTCTTTAGTCATCTTAAACAGCAATAAGCACACACTTAAAGCAAGTATCTTAATCTGTGCTATAGGAACAGGGTTTCTCTATGTAGTGCTACCTGTCTTGAAACTCACTACATAGACCAGGCTAGCCTCGAACTCACAGAGATCCCCCTGCCTCTGCCCCCGAAGTGCTGGGGCTTAAAAGAATGTGACATCAAGTCCAGTTATCAGAGATATTTTAACTTAGAATCCTGAAAGAAGCCTCCCTTAAAGTGGAAGGAAGAGAGGGAGGAAGGAAGGGCAGGCAACAGGAGAAAAGGGTAATGCATATGAAACGACCATGATTATGAGAATCACTCCACAAAAATATAAGCATATCAAATCATCACACATATGTATAAATTAAGACCATACAATTTTGTCAACTATAGCTCAATAAATATGAGGTAACAAAAAGGAAAGCTACAAGGAGTGTAGCCACCAAACACACTGGCATGAAGGCTTTGAAGGGAAAGCTAACTAGCCATCAATCCAGTCTGCAAAGCTCAAGTGTTTACTAGTGCAAAGTATTTTTTAGCACTCAAGGATGCAGATTTTTGGCCAGTTCTTGACTTTTAAGTAAGAGATTCCACAATTAAAAAAAATACTTAACTCTCAAAATCTACAGCATCACAGGATAGGAGCATGAGAAAAGTCATGACATATTAAGAAAACTGTGAGGACATTTGGTAAAAACAAAACATTCTTTAAATACCTGAAAAGACAAAAAAAAAAAAACCTGACAGAATACAACCATTAGACTTAATAGTCCTGAATGTACAAACTTTGAACTAGTCCTGCCTGTATCACTTGGAAACTTCTCACTGAATCACAAATTATGGACATGGCCTAGAAATCAGGGTTCTAAAGAAGTCCAGTTAAGTCCTGATGAAACTTGAGGACCAAAGACTTTAGACTACATGTGTACAGAACTATAAGTCAACAGGAAAAATTATCCAAGCTAGTAGACTGGGGTTCACTATGAAAAAAAATCTTTGATAGCCCAAGATACATAGAAAATTAAAATGGATTTTCTTTCTGTAACTGGAGTTAATCAAGTATGACTGTTCAGATTAAACATTTGATGGCTGAACAGATCAAACAATACAGTAAATTCTCTAACTATTGTTAGGGTAAATGTACACTAAACAACATACAATAATGAAAGGATCTTCTTTCTGGTGCTTCATCAACACAACTACAACATTATCAGCTTCTATACTGTGCCAACTCTTCACTTGCACTCTAGGACAACTACTTTACCAGCACATTCCGAATACAAAGCACGTTTTAGAAGTTAAAGGTCAATGTCAAGGTTCTTTAACAACTTCTGCAAAAACAGAAAGCACTAGAATTTAGTAAAGTGATAATCTAAGCAAGCAAAAAAAGAAAATCCAGCACTAACAAAGACCAGCCTGTATTTCACACAATTCCACTCAAAATAAACACACATATCTAGCAGGTCCGTAAAGTAAGAACATCTAAATGGTTTCCTAAGGATAAGTGTTAAAACTTAAAGGGATGCTCCTATCCAAAACCAGAACCTGCCAGGCATGGTAGCACACACCTACACTCCCAGAGCTCAGGAAGCTGAGGCAGGAGGACTGATGCACATCTGAGGCCAATCTATCTGGCTACACGGGAGGTAGCATGGGATACATATCAAGCCCACATCTTAAAACAGACAAACAAACAAATAAATTAGAATATGATTTATAGTTATATGATTCTGGAACTCCATGAATTAGATGTGTATACCCCTCACAAAGATCAGAAACTGAAAAGCTTTTGTTATTAAATCTGCAGTACTCAATTCCTCCTGGGCACTTTGAAATTACTTAAATCTGAGTGTTTAAAGTTTTTTTAAAAGTGGGGGTAAGAGATATACATCTTAAGCTGAAGAAATGTATGAGTCAACGACCTAAACTGTAGAATGAATAACTGATCCACAGGCAACGGAGCTAGGCTCATTCAGACATCAGCAACTACCCAGCAATGATGTAAAACAATGCACTCGACAACAGCATGAAGCTCACCTTTGTACAACAGAAACAGTCACACATGTCTACAAATATTAAATATAGCTAAATTAAATGAAACACGAGTTTTCTGTTTTGTCTGGTGTTCTCATTTAGAAGGTTAAAAATCTGATCCAGCATAAAAAAAGCTGTGACTTTTACTTGGGTAGCCCTTGTTGACTAAGTGTTAAAACAAATTTTAAAAAGGCATTTGCCGTTATAACAGCATAAAAACCATAGCCTCGAAGTGTTACCTACTCAGGCCTTTTAACAAATTTGTTAACACTATTAGTTATATTACTCCACCTTTCCCTTAGTGTGAACTGATATCAATTATTTAGCCCATTTTATTAAGCTATTAAAATACATGCTGGTTAATCATGAACCAAAGTGTCACATAAAGGAAATGTAAAATAAATAGTATCAGTGAATTGAAACATGCCCCAAATACCTAAGAATATAAATTTACTTAGAAATGACATGAAACATTTTTAGTATTAAAATGTTATAGACTTTTATATTTATATGTTTTATTATAACTATTTAAGGTCTTGAATTTTAGAATTATCTTTAAATCTGTTAAAATGTATGTTTTTTTAAAAAAGAGAAAGGAGACTTTATTAACAAATGAAAGTGATTGTATTTTAATACAAAACAAATGTACAATATGCTAAGCAGTTGATAGAAAATATTTTTAAAATTTATAGGTCTCAATTCTATTATAAAATTCATAAATTTAGTGAAACTACCATCAGTTTTGTCAATTAAACCTTCTTAAAAACAAAATTATAATAAATGAATCAAAACCTAAACAATTAACTACCACTGTATTGTTTATCTCTTCTTATGCAGCAAGGTAAGAGAGAACCTTTTACTACTTTAATCTTTGCGTATTAAACAACTAGTGTGAAAACAAGCTGCATGGAAGCTACCTCCAAGGCCGGCCGGCCCAGCTCCACTGACTAGCAGAGCACCCTGATCCAGGAGGTGTTAATTGGCAATAGGAGAGCAAGTCAGAAGCCTGCTCCCCACCGTCCTAACCCAGCAAGGCTAGGTCATTAAAGTGGAAATGAATTCTTTCATGTGGACTTAACCCTTTCACTACATGGTTTCAGCTGCTTTCTCTCAATTAATTTTTAAAAACCTTGTTACTTTTTAGAGTTAAAATTGTTCCAAAAGAGGGGGGAGGAATCCTTTGGCTGACAGTTCCAGTGACTGCATTATTCAGAAAAGAACACAGCAAGTTAATTGCAGTGTAATACTGCAACTCTTTCCAGATAAACATACAAACTAATTGTATTTGCTTATTTTAACACCAGAACAAAAATCTAGCATACAGTGTTTAGAAATACTTCAGAACCATTTTAGTCATAAGAAATTTCATTTAACATCTCAGGATTAAGAATCCAACAACTCACCTTAACATTAAGATAAACTGACAGCATTTTTTTGTTTTTTAGTTTTAATGTGCATACAAAATTCTCAATATAAAAATGCTTTGAAGCATAGGAGTTAATACACCTTTCTAATTATGTTTCATTATTCTGATAAGGTGCAGTCACAGCATATCCTGATGACTGGTTGCCAAAAAAAGCCAAAATTTCTTTTATGGCATGATCTCAGGTTTCCAGATGGCACATTAATTCTTTAAAAGAGAGAGAAACAAAAAGGGGAAGAAAATAAGAATGGAAGTGTCAAAATAATGATGCATTGCTTTTCAAATGCCACATTTATAAATACTAATATCCCCTATATTTTACTTCAGGAATAAAAAACTATATAGACAAGATACTAAACACTATAAAGATTAGTGTACATATGCAATTGTTGAATCTGAATAATCTTGAAAGCATTGACTTTAATAAAAACATTATAAGTCTGAGAAGTAAGCATTTGAAAACTTATACCTTATATCTAACACTAAATATTTGTGATAAATCGATAAATAATTACCAATATGATGATGGAGATATAATTTTACTCAGTGTTGAAATACCTCTGGACTCCTGAGAAACTATACTGAAAAATGTGCTTATTCATTAGAAGCTAAAAATGATAGCAAATGCAATGGTTCAAGGATGCACAACTGAGGAATCCAGCATATCCCTATACAATATTTTTTTCTTCCTTTGCACCTCCTCTCAAGCCCTCTAATTATCTGACAAACTCAGTTCCAAAACTTTCCCACCCTAAGCCTACTGAGCTTCTCCAACACAACAAACTTAGTGGCACCTTAAGAGCCAATAATTTAAAAATATACAAATTTCAATGGGAACAGACACTAAGGTGAAAGTAATAAGTTAGCAGGAGAGACACGGAGACGACACCATTCCCCAAATAATAAAGAAATCTGATCAAAGTAGCATAAGAACTGGTGGCCCAGTGTCTGGTGCACAACTCTGACATTTCTTTCCCTTTAAGGCCACCCTTTAACAGTCACTTTGAAACAATTTTCACCTACTTAAAAATGTGTGTGTGTGTGTGTGTGTGTGTGTGTAAAATATGTCATGACTATCAGTCAGAATAGACATCTATAAACTCTATCCTACCAGGACAGACTGAATGTCCTTCATTCTGTATTACTACTACTATCAGCCACATGACAGGAAAGAACCAGTACAATGACTGACTACTTTTAAAAGTTCAAACTTTTGAACCTAAAAATAACTATAAGCATTTGGGAACAGCAAATTATGCTGTCTTTTATAACTCAAATAGGGGATCAGGAAAGGCAGAATCTGGAATTACCTACAACACAAATACTGAAGCATCTAACTGTTCCATAACAGACACAGCAACTAGTTAACAGGTCTCCACACTCACATTTAAATTTTTCTTTTCATTTATTTGTGTGTGCGTGCGTGCATGCGCACACAAGAATGAGCAAGCCTGCACATAGAGAACTCAGAGGACAAGTAATAAGCTCTCTCCTTCCACCATGGGCTTCAAGGATCAAATTTATAGTCAAGCTATGAGCTGAGCCATTTTGCTGGTCAGGCCCCACTTAAAAAATACTATTCAACTAGTACTGCTTATTTTAAGTGTTGCAATTACAAAATGTAAACAAAATTAGTTGCAAATGATCATTTTGTGAAGCATTTAAAACTCATTAGTTCAACTCCTAGTCACTCTTGGCGATCTTATCACTTATGCACACACCTATACATGGATATACAGACTGCATGCTCTTATTTATTCATTCAATAATCACAAGCTTAGGAAGCCTTCTGTCAAGTGTGACTGCGAAAAGGTAGACAATTCTACGCCTTTAAAAAGTTTACAAAGTAAAAGGCATCCAAGAAAAATAAAGTTAAAACTGCAGCACAGTAGAACAAGAACAAAAATAAAAGAGAGTACCTAAATCACAATAACCAATTTGATACATCTTCCCTTGTGCTAAGAACTGAATATGCAAGCCTTTCCCAAGTGGGGAAGGAACAGAAGAGAGCAACATAAAAGCAAGCAATGCTTTTACCAGGCACAGACACACAATGCATAGTGACTCTCCTATGAATTAGAGTTCAGAGAGTTCCAACAACAATATGAGCTGACTAGACTGCAGAAACTTAGATGGCAGACATAATTCTGCATCACTTTGAACAGATGTTTTTCTATAGAACATTTAAAATGGGGAGACCCTTTGGGACTGGCAGTATGGCTCAGTCAACACAGTGCTTGCTCTGTAAACACAAGAGCACAAGAACTCTGTGATCCCCAGCACCCATGTAAAAAGCTAGGCATGGTAGAGTATGGTGGAGAGTGCTTGTAATCCCAGCACCCAGGAAGCAGAGACAGAGATTCTTGTCACTGGCCAGTCAGTCGAGCCAAGTTGGTAAGCTCCACCCAGGCCAGGATGCAACACCATTTTAAAAAAGTGGATGGCAAGCCTGAGAAGAACATCCAAGGTTACCCCCTTGCCTTCACTCACACATGTACACACAGGTAGACCTTTTGGGCTGGAGAGATGGCTCAGTAAGTACCTGAACTTAATCTCTGGAACCTATATGGAGAAAAAAGAACCAACTCTTGCAAACTGTCCTTTGATCACCTTAAATGTGCCATGGTACAAGTATGCATGTGCGCACATGCATGCACGTGCACACACGTGCACGCACGCACACACACAAAAGGTAGAAATAAAGGTAAATGTACTTGTACAATGCATTTATGAGAAAAGTTATTTTTAAGTTATTTATTTATCTCTTAATATAAATCAAATAATGTCAAATTGGCTGACACCCATGAAAGAAAGTTTCTTACTCAAAGGATATGTTTTCCCATACAAAAACTATGTCTTAGAACATATTGTGAAATTAATGTGTACGGAATGTGTATAAAGATTGCACCTGTTTTGTCTCAAGTCTGTGTTTTCCTTTAACATGCTATCCCCGGAAGTATCAGCACATATTTAAGAAGCTGATTATCAAACATCCAAGCAATGGGCGCCACTGGAAGGGGAGGCAGAGTTCAAGACTGGATTAATTGCATCACTGATCAAAGGAGCTGAAGGTTAAGGCTACTGTGATCAATAATCAAAGCTATTAGAAAAGCAGCCACAAGAGCCAGGCCCTGAAGGTATTTAAACAAATGCTGAACCTCGTCTGTCTGTGTGCAGTTTTTACTATTTTAAAAAAATGTTATCCTCATGTTTCTTTCTTTCCAAATGTTATTTATCTTATCTAATGAAAGAAAAAGACAAAAGAACAGCATGAAAGAAACAAGTGAATGTGGGCATGGGCATATATATACAGACTTAGAAAACCTGTGTGACAGACAGTATGACAAGCAATAGATATGTATATGATAAACTAATTAGATGTAGTGCTAATTCTTAAAATGTAGTGTCTCCAAAACTACATATTATATTTATACACAAATATAAAAATGAATATATAACACAGGTTTGGGGCCAAAATGACAGGAAACATGGTAAGCTTTAGGAATAATAAAAGCAAAGCAAGGCCTGGTGTTCAAAGAGCCTCTCCAGAAACGAGTAATGAACACATGAGGGGTTCTTAGCCTGCTAGTATTTCAAAATTGCACGTCCGTTAAAATAACTCTGATGCCTGGGCTCAGCCTGAAATTCTGATATAACTGCTCTCAGGTGGGGTTCAGGCATTCTTTCCCCCCTTTTTCTGAGACAGGGTACCAAAATGTAGCCCTGGTTGGCCTGGAACTTACTAAGTGGACCAAACCAACCTAGAATTCACATAGATCCATCTGCCTCTGTTTTGCAAGTGCTGAGGTTATTTGCAAGTGTTGGGCTTAAAGGTTTGTACCAGCACACCATACCCAGCAAGTTTTGTTGTTGTTATTTTTAAAGATCCCAAGAGATTCCTGGTAAAAGACCACTGACCTAAACTTACAAAGCAAAGGACTACACTACCCGGTTAATAAAACCATTGGAGCAAGTTTGCCCAGATAGCTGTTGTGAAATTTCAGAGGTTTAGAGCCAATTTCCAAACATATCAAATTCTATATTGTTGCAGATTTATTGTAATTTTAACTCAGTGAGACATAGCTTACAAAATGTCACAGAAGTACAAAGTAGGATGAATTACATGTGGCAATTCTTGCTATGTATAAATACTCCTGAGTTCTCTTGGGCACATAAAAGTATCAGACCTTTGACCTCTTGTAGTTATCAGTAAACAAGTAACTGGCTTTAACCAACTGAAAGAGAAGCAGAAATGACCTGACCTGTATTGTGCTCAAGGAAAACCTTCAAACAATGATAATGCTGTTTGTTACCTTGCATCTTAGAATAATGAGGATACCAGAATGGAGAATCCAGCTGAACCATCACACACAGTGTGGCTCCAAAGAAAACACTTTCATGCTGAGCTGTTAAGATTTAGTTGTTTCTAACTCATGACCTGGCACACTGAAATAACAGCTAACTTTTGAGGGTAGAGAAAAAAAGGTTATTTTTAAAAACTAGGAGGAAAATAAGAAGCAAATATTAATAATGAAAGCAAAAAAAAAAAAAGAGGAGAAAAGAGAGAATTTAGAAAGTATCTCACAGCTCACAGGCCAACAAGGGATGACCAAAATAGCATGGGGCACTAAATTTAAATAGTGTAGCATAAAATGGCTACTTTAAAACATAAGGTACTTGTAAAGAGAGCTCAAACTGTAAAAAAATAAACAACAACAACAAAAAAAAAACCCTTATAAGTCAAATAAGTAAACAGTCCTTTCCATCCTAGTATGCCTAGTTAAGGGAAAAGATCACTGGGCCTCACAGTGGCTCCCCACTGCTTATCATCTTATTAAGCCCCAAAAGGACTCTGGTCACACTCCCCCTAACAACAAACGACTCCCAGACCTTTCTCCATGCACGAGAATCACTGTATCTTAGCCAGAGTGGTATTACTTTTATTCAACACTGAAGACAACTGACAACAGCAAAGACAAAACAAGGTTTAAACCCAGGAGAGAAATCAGCTGCACAATGATTTAAAAGGTTCTTGCCTTTCTGATGGTAGGAGGTTTGCTGACGTAGACTGGCGGTGAGAACCACAGATAACAGCTAGCCCTCCAAATGAACAATGGCTGCACTAGGAAGAAGTGCAATCAAAACAGTTTGAGCACACTGGAGAATTGCTTGTGTGGGACAAAAAAAAAAAGAGGGGACAATATGGTTGCAGGTGGGGACTGACCAGTTAGGTAAATATCAAATCTATTATGAAAGGCATGAAATACCTGTAGGCTGGATCTCAAAACTCAAGAATCTGAGTACTTGCCAAACCCGCAATAGAACACTCCAGCGACATACTACAAACATATTCATGTAGACATGAAGCCCATTTTTATGTCATAAGAATTTTTGTTCACTCTTACCAGAAATTACCTAAGATCCCCAACTTGTGCTAAAATCTGACATTAACACAGCTTGTAACAGTAACATGGTATCTAATCTTCAGTGAGTTCCAGGTCAGCAAGGATAACACAGTGAGAGAGACCCTGTTTCAAATTAATTATTACTTGAAAATCACAGTTAACCGGGAACCTAATATTTTTATTTGCTAAATTTAGCAAGTTTATCCCCAAGTACCTCTAAGTACTTCTGTTCTAAGGCTCTATTTGTTTTCCCTAGCCCAGTCCAGTAATCTTTTCCCTTAACTAGGCAACTTTGTATTAGCATACATACCAACACCTTTCTCAAAATTTGTTTATTCTTTGTCTTGAAAGAAGAAACACACCTTTAATCTCAGCACTCTAGAGGCAAGAGGGTCTCTGTGAGTTCAAGGACAGCCTGGTCGATGTAGTGAGTTCCAGGACACTTGGGTTATGTAGAGAGACTCTACCTCAAGAATAGACAGACAGACACAGATGATTGAGAGATAAATACAGATAAGAAACAACAGCTTTAACATTAAAGTACCTTCATAAGTCTCAAGTTCACACCCACAATTTACATTAAATTTAAATTTCACTGGTAAAATTTCCACTTGTTATAAATCAGTATTTACATCTCTCCAAACATTAAAAATAAACAAACAAACAAAAACCATTCACTAACTGCAAATACATCTTTTATTTTAAGGAAGAAATGTCCATATTTCAGAGAATGCCACTAATATAGCCTGCTGGGCTCTCAGACCCCACTGTAGCCTGGCTAACTTTTGTACTTTAACTGTGCAAGGTTTCTTCCACCTTTCTACAATGTACGTACACATCATGAATTCTCCATGACACCAAACACTCTGAGCTCTGCATTCACTCACCTGTAACTTCACACAGATCTGAGTGAGGTGCTTTACAAGTTTCTATTGATCAAGTCAACAACTTCAGAGATGGCTAGATAAACTGGGAGAATTCCACACTGAAGGAAAAGTATTAAACAAACACACTCAAATGATGTTCAGTAAATTCTTTAAAGTCTATAAGTAAATACACTTTAGCTTTTATTTTGATGCACTATCTCATGCAAACATTCGGATGCTTTTGTGAGGCAGACACACATGAACAGACAATCCTTAGCTTGTGTGCTCTCCATTAAGAATTTCAGGTCCACACAAAAGAATAAGTATATTCAAAAATAAGATAAATAAGAAACTAGAGAAAAAAGTACTACATAGCAAACCAAAAGGCAGCAGACCAGGCATAGGGGTCATTTTCCTAAGATAATGTGATCTTTCGTAGGCCCAAGTAAAAAGCCGCCTCTAGGAAAGCAACCAACAAGGTGGCCGTAGAAAGAAAGGGTGCTAAGTGACAACATCCATCCTCACTGTCAACAACACACACGTGTAGATTTAGACAATTTCTTTCCTTTGTTTCTTGTAAAAATTATTATAAAATACAAGGAATTAAAAAATATTACTTCTGTAATAAATCATTATCCAGCTTACAAAATAAAAAAAATTACTACAGCGCTGTATTCTTCTCCCTTGACTATCTGCAGCTACTGCACACCCAGATGTAGCAATTATTCTAATTTGCTGATTAGCGAACTTCAAAATAACTGGGGGGTTTCCCTTATTTTGTTTTGTTTGGCCATCAACGACATGCCCAGGCTGGCCTCAACTCTTTATCCTCCCTGCCTCAACTTCACAAGTGCTGGAATTACAGGCATGCCCCAATTTATCTGGCTTTTTCATGTACTGCTTTATTGTATACAGGTGATAAAGCATTATTTTTTATTTTAAAATTGTTTGTCATTCATTTAGAATAATTTCTCAACCTTTTTTCCTTTATTATATCAGTATAAATTAATCACACTAATATGTGAAGATCATTCATGCATTTTTACTACACAATAATCCTACTGTTAAACACAACCATATATGCCTTCTGTTGCTGCTAAGACAATTAGGTTCACTTTGCTTATGTCTTTGTTTACTATGATTAAAAATGGCTCATCAAACTACAAGCTGTGGGACAAACTAGCTATTTGATTTTCTTTTTCCTGTTCTCCCCTTCTCTACCACAGTTCACTGTTCAGTCCAGGTATGCTTCAAATTTGCTAGACTCCTGTTTCGTTCTCTAGAGTACATAGATTATTGTGCCATCAGGGTCAGTTCCTGAATTTTTCACTATTTTAAAATGTACTGGGGATTGATTGATATAGGATCTCACCTATGCATGTGAAAAATTAATATTACAACAAATGTACAACTAAATAGTTGTAAACATATCAATGACTTAATAATCATAATACTTATAAGAAGAATGCCTTGAACATATTAAGTGTTCCACAAACTCTACCTAAAGGAAACTCTAAATGTTATTCCGAGGAAAATAGGTTTCAAATATCAATGGGAATGGATCAATCTGTTTCTATTATTAGTACTATCTATCACACATTAAAATCTTGCCCTGTGCATCAACTTTTAATTATACACATAAACACATATGCCTCAATCTCACTTTGTTTATTCCTACCTCTAAGGAAAAAAAAATCAGCATTTTCTGTTAAACTGGATTCAATTAACTGTTCAATTTAGGTGGGTTCTCTTATAAACTACAGTAGTCTAACATCCGTTTCTCTGGATCTCAAACAGAAGACTCCTAGAACAGTAATAATTCTCAAGTTGTGGATCACGATCCTTTACAGGCTGAATGCCCCTTTCACTGGAGTTGCCTAAGACCATCAGAAAACACAAGATATCTGCATTACATTATAGCAACAGTAAAATTACAGGTATGAAGTAGCAACAAAATATGTCATGGCTGGTGTCACCACAACATGAGGAACTGTATTGAAGGATTGCAACTTAAGAAGGATTGAGAAATACTGTTCTAGAACATCTATTCCAACATCAATCTTTCCCACTAAAAAGCAAATGAGAGGGGCAGTCAGTGATTGTCAGCCATCAGGGCCAAGGCAAGAGAACCAACTGTTCAAGGACCACCTAAGCCACATACCTATTCGGTGGCACCACCTTCTAACAAAAGACCAAAAAATAAAAAAAATAAAAGGAATACCAAGAACTGAGTTTAGATTTCTATCCTCCCCTGCAAAGGACAAAGCCATGTGAAACAACAGATTATGACAAAGAAATGGGACAAGGCAAGGTAACAAACAGGAAACAAATGAGATGAACCCTCCCCACAGCCACCCTAGCTCACTATCTGAGACATTTCCCAATGTGAAGTGAGATAGCCAAGATTACTGGGAGACTGAAACAGCTGTGTCATCTTAAAGCTTTAGGGGCCATTAGATTTGAGAATTCAGCTATATACCAATCAAAACGTGTACTGAAGAGGCACCAGAATCTACAGAATCGCCCAAAAGGATCAGGGGGAAAAGCAAAACTCCCAGAGCACTGGAAACAAGTGTTCTTTCATTAATATACCAGGGGAAAATATTTAAATTCACAAATTAGAAGGGCATTGCTCTAAAAGGAGAAAAGAGTGAGCCCTAGACAAGTCACTGCACGACAGAAGAGAAAGCTCAGTGACAAATCCTGACTCAGCTGACAATCTGTCAACAGCTGTAAGACAATTCAACGGGGGGGAAGAGTAGTCTTTGATATAAATTTGGTTTCTGAGACAAACAAATATATTTGCATGAAAAAGCATACGATTTAAGCATTTGCTTTAAGCAAAAAATAGTTCACAGAACTAAATATTGAAGCCACAACATTGGAGCTGGGCATGAAGTCTGGTAATCAAATACTTGCCTAGTATGCATGAGGTCCTAGGTTCAAGCCCAGGACTGGGGCTGTGATGGGGAACAGAAAAATTACACTATTAAGGAACACCAAGAAGTAAATATGAATATGGTTTAAATGATGCTTTTTAAAAAGGTTTGATGTCTGTGGCAGTTTTGTATGAGAATGCCCCCATAATCTCATGTTTGACTACTTGGTCCCCAATTGGTGGACCTATTTAGAGAGGATTAGGAGACGTGATTTTATTGGAGATGTGTCATTGTGGGTGAACTCTGAAGGTTCAAAAAGACTCTGTGATTCCCAATGCTCTCTCTCTCTCTCTGCCTCCTGGCTGTGGATCAAGATGTGAGCTCTCAGTCTTCACTCTGCCATCATGTTCTCTAACCCTCTGAAACTGTAAATCAAATCAAATGCATTCTTGTACAAGTTACCTAGGTCATAATGTTTTATCACAGCAATAGGAAAGTAACTAATAAAATATCAAAATCAGAAATTGACAAAGTTTATATATTGAACTTCATCAAAATTAAAACTTTTGTTCATCAAAGATCACCACCAAGATAGAGAAAAAAAGTGAAAGATTGGGAGAAAATATCTGAAATTATGTAAGGTGGTTGTACTTACAATAAAGACCCCTAAATTCAACAATTTCATCCTTTTGTTGTTGTTGTGTTGTTTTGTTTTTTCGAGATTAAAGGTGTGCCATCTGACCGGCCAACAGTTTCATTTTTCAAAAATCTTTTCTTAAAAAAGGTAAAAGACTTTCAGAAAGTAAAAACAAAAGCTTAGCTGTTTGGAAGGGTGGGAAGATTGGCTAATTGTTAAGATGGGCAACATCTGTGCATCTCAAAATGTTTCGTCCTTTAGGCAGAAAGAAAATGATGCTCAAGAGAAATATGGATCTTCACAAAAGAAAGAGCAACTACAAGTGAAACTACATGGACAGAATCTTTTCCTTCCTTAAATCTTTTCATGGGTAATGAACTACTGGGGAAAAATGGCACAGTAGTTTTACAAAACAAGTCACTCACCTTTGATTACATTAAAAAAAAAAAACCTGAATATACAGACTTTAACAGGTATGTCTTCAATGTTCATAGCAGTGCTATCCACACTAGCCAAGAGCAGATAGCCCAACTATCCACAGAAGACAAATGAATAAACAGAAAGTAATACACACATAATGTCAGAACACGGTCCAGGAATGGAGCCAAAGGAGAACTCCTAGTGTCCTAGTGTCTGTGAGAATACTCCCAAGAAAACAAGAGTTTTGTGACCCTAGTTTCTTCAAGACACAGAACTGTTCCTAGAATGTATTTTCAGAGCAGGTGTATCAGATAGAAGTGAGTTTTCTTCAGGTTGTTCATTATTGCTTGTTGGTGGTACTCAATTAAATGTTTAAACTACCCTTTAGATGTCGCTACGGAAAAACTCGCATTTGCCACATGTGGCTTGTCCTTGTGATTGTATAAAGCTTCACTCACAAGAACTTTATTCGGGTGAGATTTCTTACCCCTCAGAGTATAACTGTCTGAGGCTCTGAATAAAGTTGACTACTGCATGAGACTTTAGTCTGACTCATTTATCAGCTCAATTCTCCCAGATTCTACCACTTCTAGCGTGGTGACAACATATAATGAATTATTATTCTCCCCTAAAAGGGAATGAAAATTCTGAAATCTGCAATATACACAAGACATATGCCCCAGTCACAAAAGTACTTAAAAGCAGTCACACTCAGAAATAGGAAGTACAATGGAAACTGACAGTGAGCAGAGGCAGACTGTTATATACGGTTTAAATGGAAAATGTCTCCCACATGGATGGGAACATTTGGTCCCCAGTTAGTCATTCTGTTTGGAAAGCTGTAGACCCCTTTGGACGTGGGGCTAAGCTGTCAGGCAAAGGGACATATGGCAGGGCTAGAAGATGATAGGTAGTCCTTATTCTCATCCAAAGACTCAGTTTCCTGATCACATTAGATGTAATGAGCTTTGTCCTTGCGTTTGCCACCAAGGTAGGAGCCACCATGTCTATCAGCCTTCCCAAGCAAGAAACTGTGAACTGAAATAAATCCTCTTTCTAAAGTTGCTTCTGCTCAGGTATTTTTGCCCTAGCAAAAGAACTAATGCAGAAAAAGGTAATCCTTGTTAATGAGCACAGAGTTACAGTTTAAGAAGATAAAAAAGGTCCAGAGAAGTTCCATGGTGATTAGTCGTGAAGCATTTTCACCGAGCAGTCTAGTTTTATGCAACTTGGCTCAAGCTAGAGTCATTAGCTGGCGGACGTGTGTCTATACTGACCTTTCCCTCCCTAGACAATATAGTATGATGACTACTTTCATAGCACTTTCATTGCAGCAGATGTCACATGTAATCTAGAAATAATGTAAATTACACAGGGGTTTATGCATAAATATAGTAAAAATACTGTGACCTTTGATAAGGTACTTGTGCGCCAGAGATTTTACCTGTGGGCGATTCTAATACTTGTCTCCCATGGATATCTAGGAAAACTATACACTTGTGAAAGAATCACAACCATCAAGATGCTGAACATCCGTCATCCACTGTGCTTATGCTCCTCGGCAATCTACTCGCTGTGATCCTTTTTACAGACAACTTTCTGCTGTGCTGTCATCATACATTAGTTTTGTTTTTTTTTTCCCTATGGTGGTAATAAGGGAATCATACTGCACATACCCTTTATCTGTCTTTTATTACTTTAAAGACGGTCCCTGACTTAGAGTGCCTCAACTGATATGATCAGATTGTGATAACATATAGAAGTGTGCGTGTGTATTGAACACATTCTCCTTCCTAGGCATATTTATCATATGGTACATTATTCACTGTAGTCCAGTAAACACCAGACCTTTCTTCCAGACTGCTAACATTTCACATATTGATCCCCCTTCCACTTCCCCGATTCTGGGAACCACTATTATCTACTTGTATGAGATCAGCTTTTTACTCCTACATGTATGTAAAATCACATGTTATTTGTTTTTCTGTGCCTGGCTTATTTCACATAACAATGTTCTCTAGATCTACCCTATTGTTTCAGCTTTTGCTAGTGTTGGATGATGCTACATTATGCACATGCATCACATTTTTTAAAAATTGTTCAGCCACTGTTGAACAGTTATTTTGATTATATTGTGTCGTCGCTCCCCCGCCATCTCCATCCCCTTGCTGTAACAAATACCTGAAGTTGGGAGGCTTATAAAGAAAACAGATGTATTTAACATAAGCTATAGAGCTGTAAGCACACGACACCAGCATCTGTTCTGGTTTGAAGACCTTATAGTAAGTAGCCTTTACATGACGGCAGGGTGCAGCCAACAAGCTAATGTGTGGGAGAATACGCGCATTAAAGAAGCTCAGAGGAAGTACTATGCTGGCTTATTTAAAACAACTCAGTTTGGTAGTTAACTAATCCACTCTCATGAGATTTAATTTATTCTCCAGAGACCCATACATGTCCCTGAAGAGTACTGATTATCCTTTGTTTTAAACACAGGAAATATTACTTCTTGGCCTTTTAACTAAATCAAATGCAAATATGAGGAAATAAAGGTAGACAAATAACTTGTATAAGCTACAGGTCTAAAGATACTAGACCAGGCTGGCCTCAAACAGAGATCTTCCTGCCTTTGCCTCTCACGTGCTGGGTCTAAATGTGTGCACCCTACTATAACCAGCAAATTCACTTTGAAAAGCACATTATTATGGTTTAAAGTCAACTGCAGTGGCATCTGTGAATGACAATTTACACTGCTAACCCTACCTAACACTCAGGTATAGTACAGAAGATGACAACACCTGGCAGCAATCTGAACAATTCCTTCCCAAACTAAAATATCAACGAGATAGCAATGGTATGTAAGTATTTTAGAATCAGAAAGCCTATATCTGAGGTTGCATCTTTATTGCTTAAAACTAAGACTCACATTTTTTGTGAATGGTGCTAATCATACCACATGGTACTGGTTAATGTAAGGATTAAATGGGATAACATATGGAATACATTTGGTATAGAGCCTGGCACATAAGTGCTATTCCTCCTACTACTTCTAACAATAAACCTTTAATACTTAAGATTACTGGCGTCTACCAAAAAATAGCAAATCTAATTTCAATATAACATGTACACTTAAGAAATATGTACTAAATTCAGATATAAAAGTTCGATACTTTGTTTTTCCCTGAACTCAGTTTAATACACAAATATGCTTTTTAGGTAGAGGCTAAAAAAGATAGGAAAACAAACAGAACACATTTCCCTCTTGCTCATACAAATACAGAGCATATCTGAAACTGATTCTTAATGTAGATCCTTGGAAAACTTTAGGTTACTGATTTCAAACAAACATTTCATTAAAAAATGTAATTTGAATACTTCTAGCTCTTTATTTCTTCAAGCATATACACATGTCATGACATACATGTAGAGGTCAGAGGACAAATGTGGGAATAGGATCTCTCCTATCATATGAATCTCAGTGGCCAAACTCAGGTCAACAGACTTGGCAGCAAATACCTTTATCTGATGAGTCACTTATCACCCTGAATAAGTTATTTCTAAAGTTTAAACATTCAAATGACAGTGCTAAATGTTGACAGGATACTTTTAATATAAGCTCTCATGTGACCAAGGAACCAAGTTACAAGTTTTAACATACATACATACATATATATATATATATATATAAAAATATATTTTACCCTTTTTTTGGTTTTTCAAGACAGGATTTCTCTATGTTAACAGTCCTGGCTGTCCTGAAGCTCACCCCATAGACCAGGCTGGCCTCAAATTCACTGATATCTGCCTGCCTCTGCTGCCTGGCTCAAATATAATTCTAAGGGTTTTGTTTCAAATAAGCAAAAATCATTGTAAATACTGAAGACACAAACTATATCCAAACTCATAGAAATTTTAGGACCTAAAACTGCTTAGTCTAAATATCATAAGCCTTTGCCCCCCCCACCCCGCCCCTAAAAACAGGACTGTCCTTGAACTCATAGATCGGCCTGCCTCTGCCTCCCAGAGTGCGCCAGCACAAGCCAAAAACTTTTTCATTGTCTTGTGTTCTACTGATAAACCAAACACTATTCAAATACATTCAATTCTGTATTCAGACAGTGACTCTGCCTAAATTATGTAGGAGGGTCCTTCTGTATTTAGGTTGCTTTCATTGGATAATAAAGAAACTGCCTTGACCTTTTGATAGGGCAGCCCTTAAGTGGGCAGAGTAGACAGAACGGAAGGCTAGGGAGAAGGGAAGTGTGGCAGATGCCATGTTTCTCTGGCCTGAAATGGATGTAGATTAGGATCTTTCC
>JAQHUG010000108.1:164058-184981 GCA_028555095.1 Dicrostonyx torquatus
ACAGGCTATTGTCAAGTCTACTGGTTGCTCTCTGCAACCTGAAGGTAAGGTCCAACTGCAGACAATACTTACACCATTAAAGAAAGAGAGCTTGGTGCCTATCTAGAAGCTTCACCCCCACTGACTAGCATTCATGGAACTAGAAGGGAGTCTGTATATTACTGGAAGACAAAGAGAATCATCAATATCATCCAGGTACCAACTCTGCATTCTACAACAATGACCATCCTGCAGGATATACTGGTGCAATAGTGGCACAAATGTACAGGAATAACCAACAACTTATTGCTTGGACTTAAACCAGGTCACGAGACAGATTTCATAACTAACAATGCTAAAGTGGTCAAGATCCTGAGACTAGATATAGGTCATAAGCCTAGGTGGAAAAAAATAATAATTGCTAAAGGAAAATAGCAATAAAATGACTCCTGGTGACATATTGCTACATGCATAAATCTACACACTACTTAACCTACACCAGAGAAGCTTCTTGCAGTAGATGGGAATTAACACAGAGAGGTTTTGGAGTACTCACTCCTAAATGGGATGTTTTCATCAAACCCTCCCCTCAAGGGTCAGGGAGTTATGTAGACAGGGAGTCAAAAAGACTTTAAGAGCCTATAGTGTTTTGAAAGAAAATGGCCCCCAAAAGGGAGAGGCACTCTTTGAAGCTGCGGCATTATACAGTAGGTGGGGTCTTGTTGGAGAAAGTGTATCACTGTGGAGGCAGGCTTTGAGGTCTCATATATGCTCAAGTTACATCTAGTGAGAAAGATCATTTCCTGTTGCCTGCGGGATCAAGATGTAAGGACTCTTAGCTCCTTCCAGCACAATATCTGCCTGCACACCGCCTTGCTTGCAGCCATGACGATAATGGACTAAATCTGACTGTAAGGGAGGAGTTGCCATAGGTGTCATGTCTCTCCACAGCAATGGAAACCCTAACTAGAACACTGAGGGTGACCCATTTTGATGAAGAGAAAGGAGCTGAAGATGAGGCTCAGTTTTGGTCAATGGCTTAGTCAACCAGCACAGGTACTGAGATTTCAAAAACCAGCCTTTACTTAGGGCCCATTGAAGCACGTGGAGCTTCCTAGCTGATGAACAATGACTTGCAAAGCAATAACACATGCTGATTACATAAGACACAGAAGCCCTGCATTTTGTTGTCTTATTTTCTTCATCTGTACCCTTGACAACAAAACTCTAATAAAAACAGTAAAAATTATCAAAGCCAAGAGGGTACAGAGGTCTGTAAGTCCATAGTTAGTGGGTCAAACTTGGAAACATCTGCACTGCAGCCAGCTCTAAAGTCATGGCAATATGGTTACGGACAAAGCCCAGAATTTGTACTCTGATGGTAACTCCTGGTTTTACTTTGAACTGTTCTGCAACATTCCCAAGGGAAAGTGAACAAGGGTAAAGTAAAATTTAAGAGAGAAAAAAATGGACCACCTAGTATTTGAAAAAAGAGATACCACAAGAGGAATTCCTCCACATTATTCTTCTGAGAGCCTGCCCCCTAACCAGAGAGAGGAAATACATGAAATAGTACGTTGCTAAGTATGACATTGAATTTCCAACAAATTTACAAACTGAGGACCCTGAGGCTAGCTAATAAAATCAGAAACAAAAGAGAGATCACAGAGTAAACACTGAGTGTCCCACCTTCTATAAAGGTATACAGAGATGACTGTGAAACAATATTAACTCAATCTGTGGCCATTATTTCATGTATAGCAATTTTCAGAGCAGATTTATAATATGAATAAATAACATATCTAATAATTAAGGAAAGTTATTTTGGTATCCAGATATGACTCAACTTCAGTTAAGAATTCTGCTAAGGCAATGCCTTATAATTTGCACATAAATTTGTAGTATCTCCATGAGAGAGAGTGAATTTACATAGATAAAGAAAATGAAGTCTCATGATGAAACTGGCTAACAATAAAGTACAAGAAATGTTCAAAACTAACAAAAACAAATAAAATCTTAGTCTGCTTCAGAATCACAAAATAATGGCACCCTTTAAAAGTATTTATCAATAACAAACCATGACAGGCCTAATAAAGATTATGTAAGGTGCTTTTAAAACACACACACACAAATCATTTATTAAGTCTCAAAACTGGGTTTCTTCCTCTTTATTTGAATGAAAAAAGACAACATACTAATAGTAATATAGAAATGAGAGAAAACTGGGAACTAAGAGACTAAAGTTGCGAAAGAAAATGATATCTAATAACCTTTCATTAATTAAGGGAACAGATAATGAGAAATACAATCAGAACTTAGAGGGAAAGCGCTGGGTGGTGAGCAGTGGCAGAGCACTTGCTGAGCACATGTGAGGTCTGGGCTTTGAGCTGGAGGAAACAGAAGACCTTATGACAGAGACCCTTCCAGATACCAGATACCCGGTATCCTCAACAAAATAAATGATACTAAAACAACTGAAAGAGCATTTAATTTTAATTAACAGTATAAAAGAAAGCATAAAAACATCAAAGGAAACATTAAAGGTAAAAAGTAGCTATCATCAGTTCACCCATGTATATAAACTACTAGCATAAGTCTAAAGTTAAGACTACATACTGAGTCAATGGATTCATTTTCTGATCCACTAAAAAGTATGCCATGTTATATTCTCATGGGTAACATTAAAAAATTTGTGTTATAAACTTAAAAATAACATGTTTTAAGCTTTTATTTTTTTGAAAAGACAACTTTATAAGCTCACATATCCCAATATTTTAAACCAAACAACTGAAAAAGAACAAAATTCGTATTACCAGGAGAAAAAGATAAAAATGTTTCAAGTGCTACTTGGTGTTGCAATCCAGTCAAGGTGCTCTGTTGGACAACTACATAAAAGCTTGCTGCTTACACACTAAGAAACAGTCTTGCATACTAACCTGGCCCAGTCCAGGCATACCTCCTCCAAGTCTAAGAAGTCTGTCCATATTTCTAGAAAACAGAAACAAAGGAAAACGTTCCTAAGCACAAAAGTGTTTACTCAATTGCTATCTATATAATTCACCTTCAGTCACTCAGTATGTCAAAAATATTGGTGGTAATTACAACACAACATCAGACTTCCTGTTAATTAACACCACATATTAATTCAAGAAGCTGTCTTCCATGCTAATTAACAGACCTTATTTCACTGCTTTGGTTTTGGGTTATCCCCAGTTTTAAAGACAAGCAATCTCAGCATACTTTCAAAACTTTGCTATCCTTAAGTTAATTATATTTTCTTATTGTTATCTAATAAAGTACCTGGATGGGTGGGAAATGCCTGGAATACTTATCATATGTATGATTGAATTTCCTTCAATTTGTTCGGAGTGTACAAATAAAAATCTACACTTTTAAATTAAATTTTAACATCCTCATTAGTAAGCGCTGTGCTAATTAACTTACAGCTTGTCAGTTATCATCAAAACTACATGTGAAAGACATTGTGAGTAGATTATGGATCTCTGAATTAGCATCAAAGGCTTTTTTAAAATGAACTCATTATATTAAAAGAAAATACTACAGAGTAAACATTAAATGCATTAAGATAGTGTTCTAGAACCCACGCAGATACACTTATTTCAGATGTAGAATACACATTCCTTCATGGCTGCTATTCTCAATCACAATTTCTGAGTTAATTATTACAACTTTGAGATATGAATTAATCTTCAGCATCTGGGATAACTAAGGAAGACACTCATAAGCACAAGAAGCTCACAAAAGAAAGAAGAAAGGAATAGCAGTTGTACTTACATGGCCTTGGATATAGAATAAAGAACCAAATTATTCAAGGATAGGAAGGTAACGAAGTATGCAAAAATGAAAACAAAGCAACTGTGTTTTTACTTAAAAGCTACAACTGTGCCTTAAATTCATCTTCTTACTAAGTGCAAACTTAAATTATCACAAATTATAATATAAACTAAGATTAGCAGTTTTTGTTCAAGCTTTATCAATTAGAACTATTGCAAACTAAACCCCAATAACTTAAATACTTAAATCATCACAATTCTGCCCAATTATGTTTGTTGAACCAGTTGGTAACAACTCAGTCCTGCTAATATTTAACAATCCTAACATCACAAACTTGGTCAAGTCTGCACACAAATGACAAGGTCAGGACACTTCACAAGTGAGGACACTGGCTGATTAAACCATCATCTACATTAAAAAGCCACAAGAAATGTCTCTGTAGCCCCATTTCAGTCTCTACCACTCCAGGCAAGTGGGATTCTGGCTTCTAACGGTACAGAACAGTTCTGCTACTTTAAAATGGTATAAAAACAGAACCGCAGATTTTTTGGTCTGACTTTTTCTTTCACACATGTCTATGAGATTCACAACAGATAAATTCATCTGTATAAATGAAAAGGCAAGAAAATTTGGTATTTCAGACAAAATCTAATCTTCATAACCATACTTATCTGCATAATTATAATTACAAATATCATCTCTATCAAGTTCCTCAACTCAAATAGTGATTCAGTACAATCCCTTTTAAACAATCTTGTGTATCTTAAAATATTAAAGATATTTTCTCTACAATGTAATTCGAAAGAAAAAAATTTTTTGGACCACTTCAATCTCACAAAGCTGAAGAACCAATGGGGGTGGCAACATACATTTCAGAGTACAAACACAGATTCATTCTAGGCCAAAGTTGATTCCCAGCTGTGTTAGTTTATCTCCTTTCGCTGTGCTGTTTCTAATGATATTACACAGACTCCAGATGCTGTGAATATACATGAGCGATGTGGGGAGCAGAGGGAAAGAAAAATCTGGCAGGTCAAATTTGTGTTTTTCACAAAACTAGATGTCTCAGCAAACAAGAAAAGATATTTAACAAATTAAAACACTTAAGATGAACACATTTTACAAAAATACTAACATTTGGAAATGAAATATATTGATAAATATTCTAAATCATACAACTTCCTAAAATCTGGTTATCACACATATTCATAATTTGATTCCTGTTAAAAATAATACACTTACATAGCATCTATCAGATCCTAAAACAACAGTTCAAGGTAAAATGCACTCTTAACCCTTACCTGTTCAGTAACTAGAACTCTTACGGTGTTGGGCTTCAATTTGTTGAATTTGGCAAATTCCTTATTAACTCCAATTCTTGCTAATTTTGGCAGGTATAATTTTTCACAAGTTGTTTTTTTTCTCTTTCTCCCCTAAAAAAGAAAGGTACTGAATTGAGAACTGAGGCTATTTTTATCTCCCCCCAAAAAATCTTTAAAATAAGCAAAAAGTTCTGCAAATGAAATAAAAGTCAACATTTCCCCAGTGCTAGGGACTGGACAGGGCCTCACCCACGCTAGACAAACCCTCTTACATCACAGCTCTAACACTGATCTTTAACAATTATTTCTAGAGAGCACGGATATATTCACCACCCACGCAGTTGCTGGACATAGAGATCACTCTGTTACATCGTGTGTATGTATTTCACTTTTGCCACTGACTCTGAGGACTGGTATTTTATAGCTCTCAGTATTCTTTGAGGTCTCTCAAAAAATAATATTTAGTTTTAAAAAGAGTAAGAATCAC
This sequence comes from Dicrostonyx torquatus, assembly GCA_028555095.1. Taxonomy (NCBI): domain Eukaryota; kingdom Metazoa; phylum Chordata; class Mammalia; order Rodentia; family Cricetidae; genus Dicrostonyx; species Dicrostonyx torquatus. The sequence continues at coordinate 169,642 of JAQHUG010000108.1, forward strand.
TTTATTATATAATCTGCATAGAAGTTCAATACAAATTTTGAAACTTGCACATAAAAGACCCTACTAGTATTTATTTTATCTTGAAAACGACCTCCACGATTCTTACAATTAGTTCACCTGTTAATTATTCACAACTATATGAATAAAAGTAAGAAAATGTAAAGCATTAAGAACTGAATAAAATGCAGAGGGAAATAAATTATAGCAACAAAATTATCCTTTAATTCCTACTGTGTTGACCAAAGCATTGATTTTGCTTTCAAAAATATGCAGAAGACCCTGAGTTTGAAACCAGTCCAAGTTCCACAATAAGACCCTGTCAAAAACCACAAGAAAACAAAAAGACCAGAAACACTAAATATGTCTTTACTTTCCTCTCTGAACACACTTCAAAATTTACAAATTTACATTTTCCACCCACAATCGCAAAGAGATAAACACTGAGAGAGAAAAGTTTCATTTTTTGTTTTTGGTTTTTTGTTTGTTTGGTTGGCTGGTCGATTGGTTTTTCAAAACCAGGTTTCTGTCTATAACAGTCCTGGCTGTTCTAGTACTAACTTTGTACACCAGGTTGGCCTTGACCTCACGGAGATCTGCCTTCCTCTGCCTCCCAAGTGCTGGAATGAATTAAATGTGTGCGCCACCACTGCCTTCATTCTTTTTGAAGATCCCAAGTGAATGCAAAGCAGCAGGCACTCTTGTCTCTGGTGACAGTATAATTCAGCCAAAAATCAAAGTATTAACTTTGGTACTACTAACATCCAGAACCTTGAATTTTGCCGTGGGGGCTGTCCAATGTATTACAGAGTGTTAGAAATATCTTTGACCCCTACACACTATATGTTAGCAGAAATGACTAACATGTTGACAATTTAAAAAAAAAAAGTCTCCAAACATTGTTAAATGTCCCTCAGTAAGGCAAAATCACTCACAATTGAAAAGCACTGCTATAAACAAAAAGTTAAGAATTTTGAGATAACACTATCCTAAGTAAATTTTTTCAAACTTAAAAACCAAGGAGTTCTGTAAACAATGTGGCAGTTGTTCAAAAATTTAAAAACAGAATTATTTACCATACAGCCCCTAAATTCTATTCCTAGATATATGCCACAAAAATTTAAAACATATCTTTAAAATAAGACATGTACATTCATGTGTATAGCATTACTATTCATGATACCCAAAATGTGGCAATAGTCCATATGCCCATTACACAGTGAATAAACAAATTCTATCACATATACATACAATAGAACGCATGAAATGCTACTTGGCTATAAAAAACAAAAACAAAGTAATGACACATTTTACAACCTGGCTGAACCTGAAAACACTAAGGACTGGAAATGTAGCCCAGCCACAGTGCTTGCCTTGGTGTAAAAGCTGTGCTCAATCCCTAGCACAAAAAGAAAGGAATGAAGGGGGAGAGGAGGAAGAGAGGAAGGGAGGGAGGGTGGGAGGGAGGGGTGAACCAGGCCTAGCATGTGACATGCCATGTGTGATGGTTTTAACTTCCAGGCTGACATAATCTAGAAAGGCGCTGAGCTGAGAAGAATCTCAATAAAAGATTATCTAGATCAGGTTGGTCTAAGGGCACATATGGGGGGGACTGTTTAGACGGTCCTAATTGCCTTAATTTATATGGAAAAACATAGCCAGAAACCAGGCAATACCATTCCCTGGTTTGGGTCCCAGACTGGGCAAGAATAGATAAAGCTAGCTGAGTACAAGGTACATACTCATTTCTGTTACTAACTGTTGATGTCAAGGGACTACCTGCTTCAAATGCCAACCCTGACTTCTCCCACGTGATGATGGACTACAATCTGAATTTGAAAGATAAAAATAGCCGGGCGGTGGTGGCACACACCTTTAATGTCAGCACTCGGGAGGCAGAGGCAGGCGGATCTTTGTGAGTTCGAGACCAGCCTGGTCTACAAGAGCTAGTTCCAGAGCAGGCTCCAAAGCCACAGAGAAACCCTGTCTCGGGGAAAAAAAAAAAAAAAGATAAAAATAATTCCTTTCTCCCCTAAATTGTTTTTTTTTTAAAACCGGGGGAGGGGGTTATAACAGCAATAGGGACATCATGAGATTCCACTTATATGAAAAATACAATAAGTCTATTAGTTGAAATCAAGAAAACTGAAACATACAGCATTTCCATCATTGCTTGACTTTGCTGGTTCCCCCACTCCCATCCCATCACTCCTTTCCAGTCTCCAGTTCTCCTTGCCCCAGGACACCATTCCTGTCCCGGCACTCCCTTCCCACCTTCACATTACCTTTGTCCTATTGCCCTCCCTGTTCCTTTCTTAAAGCTCCATTTCCCCATCGGATAGGCCCCCATCTACCTTCCTGATCTTTATCCAATCTCTCACAAATACACATTTATAAAAATTAGACTAGGATCAACATATCAGAGAACATGTGGTATTTGTCTTTATGAACCTGGGTGAGTGACCTCATTTAATGTCCTAATTTCCAGTTTCATTCATTCTCATGCAAATTTCACAATTTCATTTTTCTTCACAATTCAATAAAATTCTACTGTACAGCCACCTTTCCATTGTCCATTCACGTGCTGGTGGACAGTGAGACTAGTTCCATTTCCCTGCTACTGTCAGCAGAGCTTCCTCTCCCAGCATTCATCAGGGATTGTTATGGTTCTAATAGTCATTCAGCCTGAGATGAGATGGGATTTTAGAGTAGTTTTACTTTGTTGTTTCCCTGGTGGCTAAAATGCTGAAAACCTTTAAAAATAGCTACTGCTCATTTGTGTTTCTTCTTTTGAGAACTCTATTCAACTCATTACTGGCTGGCTGCTGTTTTCTTAACAAAGATTTATTTTGTGTGTATACAATGTTTGTGTGTATGGATAGGGGTGTTACAGTTTTGAAGTTTAATTTTTGTGGCTCTTTATATATTCTAGATATTAACCCCCTGTCAGAAGTATACCTGGCAAAGATTTTCTCCCATTCTGCAGGCTGTCTGTTCACTCTGCTGATAAGTTTTTTTTTCTGTACAGAAGCTTTTTAATTTCATGTAATTCCATTTGTCAATTCTAATTGGTATTTATAAATCTAAAAATAAAATGTTTTACAATTGAGGCAAATATGATGGCTCTCCTCCATTCAACAAAATCATGAGCTGTCAATGTTTTTAAAAGTATTACAAATAGGAAAATGAAAAGCTCTGGAAATGGTAGGTAGTGATACACTGATTCAATTTAGTATATTCAAAGAGAATATACTAAACGCTGCAGAACTACACAACAGCTAAATCATAATTTTACTGTGTCACACTCACAGTCCTACTAAACGTGTACTTACACTTTGGGAATTTTGGCAGCCCTAAGGATCGAACCTAGAGCTTCTTCCAAGCAATCTATGACTGAACTATACCTAATTCCTATCAAATTCATCTTCACAGAGACAGACAGTCCAGGCTAGGCACACTCAAAGGATGCTGCCCGTCTGAGCTACCTATACTCTCAAAATCAGAAAAATACAGAATAATCACTTATATCCACTACATCACACCTTATTATCATCTCGAATATAATTTTTGCCATCCCTTTATTTTCTATCTTTAAGGTATTACCAAGATAATTTAAAAGTACAAGAAATAAAACAGTCCACAGGATGAGATAAACGATGACTACCTTTCTTAGTATATGGGGATTAAGTGCTATCATCCTGCAGCTGTAGGGCCAGAAATGCAAACTGGTTCTAATACTAATTAGCAGTGCATCCATCCCTCAGTCAATTACCTCTCCTCTGCAATGTCCTCATCCACAAAATGAGAACAAAGAGAACATCTGGCTCATAGAGCCGTTTAGAAGAAAGAAGTCAGTGCACACAGAAACACATTCACCACAATCATAGGCATGTAATAAGCTAGGAATGCTACCTGCTACACAAAATGGCTATAGTCTTGTCTCGTCAACATCATCAGCACTCACCATCTTAGAGCGGCTTCTTTCTCACTCTGAAGCCACTTAGTGGACCTCAGAACACCAAGCATGTCTCAGAAATGAATTCATCACATGGGAGACAGGAATATAAAATTCAGAATTCAGCAAAGAGGTTCAAAAGATGAACTGTGTACCATTACATAAAAAAGAAAACTTTTGTTTTGTTTTTGGAGATGGGGTTTCTGTGTAGCCCCAACTGTCCTTGAACTCACACTGTAGACTGGGCTAGTCTCAAACTGACAGAGATCCACCAGTACCTGCCTCCCAAGTGCTGGGATTAAAGGTGCCGCCACCACACCTGGCTAGAAGAAAACACCTTCAATTCTCAGAAATAGAAGCAATGTAAAAGGTTTATAGACCTAAACTAAGATTACACCTGTCAAAAAAACTGAGGATTTAAGAGCCCACTCATAAGAGACTCACTTTGATATTTTCTTATATTTATTTTATTTTTATGTGGGTGATTGTTTTGCCTGAATGCATGTATGTGCACCACATAAATGCCTGGTGCCCGAAATCCCCTAGAACTAGAATTACAAATGGTTGTGAGCTTCCATATGGGAGCTGGGGGCCAAACCTGACTCCTGCGCAAGAACAAGTGCTGTTAAGCACTGAGGCCCCTCTCTCCACCTCAAAATGATAACTTTGCTTAACAATTTATTACCATAACATGAAGTGTTTCGCATACATGTATAACACACATACACATAGCAATAACCAGAACCCTTTCGGGAAAGTGCACAAAACAAGCGTCTACTTGAAATGTGACTCAGCACTTAAGCTCTCGGGGCAGTCTCTTGACTAAAATGCAGTGGTTTTAGAGCATGTGTACACGTTAACTTTAAATCAGTTCTCAAATTCTTACAGGTGCTGTATGAAACGACGACACCTGAACAGCAGAACCTTCGCAGTTGTAGTAATTTGGAGTTTTCAACCTTTTAAACTTTTCCTAGGGATCCTAACACACCAAAACCACATACCCTTCATACAAAATCACAAAGTGTTTAGTCATTCAGGCTTATCATCATCTCCTACTTCACTGCTTCACTTCCCATTCCTGCATAAACATTCTCAAACTAATAGTAAATCCTTTTGAACTACTTCAGATTTGTGATCTCACTAGATTTCTACAGCTTCAATTCTCTATTCTCCAATCTGTGGAAGGTAGGAACTTCTTCCTTACTTTGTTCCAGTAGAATCAGAAAGAGTAAAAAATTAACTTTAATTCTTTAAATAGAATTTTTCCACCTTTTGGTTTTCAATTCAGGGTCTCAGCATTTGGCCCTGGCTGACCCGGACCTTGCTACAGACCAAGCTGGTCACACACCTGCAGCAATGCTACCTCCTGAGTACTCACTGGAACTGCAAAACTTTAGAGGATTGGGAGCCACCAGCAAGGTGGCTGTACAGGAAAGAGCTTGCTGCCTAGCCTGATGATTAGTCTGAGCACCAAACCCACATGGTCTACAGTCGTGGGATTCTTGGCAGTCAGTGGACTGACTGCTGCAGGCTGTCCAGACTCTTTCTCCCCTCCTCCAACCCTATCTGTCTCTTTCTCTTTCTGTCTTTCAGTGAACCAGCATTTTAAAAGTTAGAAAACAAGATTCCACTCCAATCCCAAGTTAGAAGACTAAGAATTTAGTCTTAGAAGAACTATAGCTATCTACTGCAATGTCACTAATCAAAGTACTACCTTGTGCACTCAATTTAAATATGCAATAGGAAAACACAGCTAAGAATGACTCTAGAACCAATCAGCTTACATCTGAATCCAGACTTCACCATCTACCTGCTATATTATGTAGAACAAGTTACTTTTTTCTAGAATTAGACACTAAAGTTCATCTACAAAATATGTAACCTTGCTAAGTCTGCTGTCACAATAGAGCGAAAAAGTCCAAAACAGAGCCTGGAAGGAATATCCTGGGAACTCAATCAATGCTTTCACTGCTACAGCTCTCTTAAAACTGGTAAAGATCATTAGGATAACAAGGTGTCGCAGCAAGACTATGGACAGCTCATCACAAGCAGACCTGGAGTGTGTGCGTACCTTACTACGTAGGCATGGCTTTCCCAGGCAGACCCTGAATATCACAACACTGCTGGAATATGAAAACCAAATAGCCGCAATTGCTGCTTCTTACTGATTTTCAAATGAGTGATTCTGAATCTACGTACTAATATAAGGTTTATATGGCAAGTCTAAAAAGATGATGAATCCAGTCACTGTGGTCAAAATCCAGCTTTTTAACTAAAATAGCAATGCATTATTACCAAAGATCTCAGAAGGTGAGGCTGGGATGGACGTCACAAACCCAATAGGTAAGATTAAAATAAAAGATCATGACCTCAAAATTTTTTTCTTTTAACAAGATTTAATTTTGTTTTAGACAAATTCAAGACAACTTTCTGTTTTACACTACGTGTACCTTAATTAACCTATAGTTAATTATGAACCACTGTACATCTTAATATATATATGTATATATATACATATATATATAAAACCTATGTACTTTAAGTCAAATAATTTATTTGTATTATTTTTAACTTCATCCATGTAGGTGGGTTGGTATCTGCACATCTGTACAGAAGCCTGAAGACTTTTGCAGAGCTAGAGTTATAATCCGCTGTGAGCCACTGGATATGGTGCTGGGAACAGAACCTGGGTCCTCTGCAATTGCAGTAAGTGTTCTTTTTTGGTTTTTGTTTTGTTTTGTTGAGGCAAGGTTTCTATGTGTAGCCTTGATTGTCCTGGAACTCCCTCTGTAGACCAGTCTGGCCTCTAACTCAGAGATCTGCCTGCCTCTGCCTCTCCTGAGCACTGGGATTAAAGATGTGCGCCGCTGCATACTCTTAACCACTGAGCTATCTCTCTAGGCCCCAAATCGTACAATTCAAACATTAAAAATGGACCACTTTGTGAGCTAACAGGCAAGAAGGCCACCCTTACAGTAATTATCTTCCCTGACACTCTGGCACAGTTTACATTCCCAACATGGGAAGCGCTCGAGTTGTTGATTTACTTACATTGTGCTTGCAGTACAAGGGGTTGGTGTTGAGGCACAGTCCTAGAATGTCAGCACTGGGGAGGCTGAGGCAGGGGATCACAGGCGTTAGAGGTTAGCCTGGGTTGTGTGGGGAGACGCCATCTCAAAAACAAACAAACAACAACAAAACACCACACACAAAAAAAAAGAACCCACTACATATGCTTTTATCTGAAGTTACAGAACAAGATCTTTCCCTTTATCCTGGACTGCCTATAACCAGTTTACACAAACAAAGATGCCCCAAACTTCCGGTCATTCCCCCACCTTTTCCTCCGAGCACTGGGGGTGATCACACTAGAACTGTATTTCTTTGCTAATTTTAAAGCCTTTTATTGGAAATAGTTATTAATGTTTGGGTTTTTTTTTTTTTTTGTCGTGGGACAGGACCTCGCTGTGTAGTCAGCCCTGATGACCAGAAACTCAGTTTGTCCAGGCTGGCCTTGGACTCAAAAAAATAAGCTTGCCTCTGCCTCCTGAGGGCTGGGATTAAAAGTGTTCAGCACGAAACGGAACTTGGTTGTCATTTTAGTTCCAGTTTTTTTTTCACTCTGTGCCTGTAATTGCAGCATTTGGGAAACTGAGGCAGGCCAGCATAGTGTACATAATTAGTTCTAGATCAAACAGAAATACAGAGACTTTGTCTCCAAATAAATTAATAAGTAACCAAACGATCACAAAATTTAAGACTTTTGAAATGTTGACGTTATTCTTTTGACAATGAGCTCAATTCACAGAAAAACAGAGTTCCAGTAACCCACAGCAGCCGTAGGTGGTTTCTACTTTACTCAAAAAAGGAATTGTAACCAACCCACAGACCAGCACCCAAATGGAGCCAATACTGCAAGCAATGGCACAGCAGGAATAACCAAACTTTATTTTAAAAATATTTAGGTTTAAAAGCAAGGCTTCTCTGAGGGTTTTTAAACCTAAAAAGGACAAACAATGAGGAAAACATGCACCCTCTTGAAACTAGCTCAGCCCACCCTCTCTCCTTTGCTTCCTCAGACTGTATACAAGTTTTTCAACACGGGAGGAACTGAAGACGAACACAAACAGGCCATAAACAGGGTTCTGCTAGTTGATGGGAAAAAGGCTCCAAAGCTAGGGGGAAGCAGAAATGTTTGCAAGGAGATGACATCCAAACCAGATTCTGCCAGAGACCCGGAGATAAATGAAGAGAAGACCAAGGGGGCCGGTGCTCCCCCATCAGGTCCCGGACTCCACGGGCAACCTGGCCGGGCAACGTGACTCAGGAAAGCCCGGGGCTTGCGGCGGCCTAGCGCGGCTGGCTCCCGGACCTTCCCGGGCCCGCCTCGGGGTTCGGCTGAGGCCGCCGATGGGAGGTCGCGGTCTGCACCTTACCTGGCCTTGCGGCAACCCGGCGGCGAGAGCAGCGCCTCACACTCAACAAGGACCTGGCTCCGAGAACCGGCGATGAATCAGCCCGATTCCATTCAAAAGAGTCGCCCAGGCCTCTGCCGACAAGTACTTCCGGGTTCCCGGCTCCTCTTCGGCTTCCTTTCCCGCACCGCCAATTGGAGACCGCTGGGGAGGGGAGCGGGCTGGGGGAGGGGAGCGTACGGCGCACGCGCTGGCCGCCGCTCGCCCAGGTCCCGGGAGGCGGAAGTCGGGCGGGCGGCTCCGCCCTGCTGTTTTGCTCTGGGCGCCAAGCTGACTTCATGCCTCTCTTTCCCGGGTTTGGAAACTTTGGAGGCTTTAGCTTTAAGGAGCCCTGAATCTCCTTGGTTCTGCCCTTCGCCATCGTGGCCCTCCTCAAAAATTAAAAACTTCAATTAAACTTGGTCACTCGAGAAGCCGAGTAGGAAAAAAAGGGGTGGGAGTTGGGGGTGGGGGCAGCGATAAACAGGCTTTTTCCAAATCCCGGTTTACCCTTTCTTGTCTTCACTGTCTAAAAAATATTCGAGATCTCCAGTAAATTGACGTTTTCCCAGTGTTCCTGCCTCTTTAAGCTCAGCTTTTTACGGTATTGAAAAAAGTTACTTATTTCTACATAACTAACAATAAACGACTTTTTGTCTTTGCACTGTGTTAGATATTCAAAAAGCAATGTTACCCAAGAAATATTGACAATTTCTAGCACATCATCTCCATTTATGTCACTCACCGTGTATATGTATTGCTCTCACTTTCTCAAATATTCTGAAATTCATCTTTAAAGCATTTCTAAAATAAAAATAAAACCAAGGTATTTGTAAATCAAACATCACGATGGAACTATTGGATGAAGGAAGAGAACAGATTACGGAATTGTGCCCCTTTAGTGAAACTCACAAGGAAGAAGACTAAGAATGAAGAGTTACTGGACCTGGAGAGATAGCTCCGTGATTAAGAAATTGCTCTACTGCTGGAGAGGAGCCAAGTTTGTTTTCCAGCACCCAGGATGGGCTGCCCATAACAGTTTGAAAGTCCAGCGCCAAAGATTTGACCTCTCTGACCTTTGAGTGTGCCACCCATGGATACATATCCACATGCGCGCACACACACGCATAATTTAAAATAAATCTAAAAACAAAAAATTAAGACCTGGTCAACATAGACAGCTCCTGTCTGAAAATAATAGATATTTCAGGGGCTGGAGAACTGGCTCAGCAGCTAAGATCCTAGTTCATTTTCTAGCATCCACAATGAGTCACTCACACACAGCTGCTTGTAACTCCACCTCCAGAGGATCCAGTGAGCTCTCCTGTCCTCCAGGGAACACTGTGCACACAGCATATACTGACACACATACGTATAGAATGTTTAAACATTTGTTGAAACATATTCAACTCGCCCAGCTCATCCCCATCTCAAACTTTCCTCTTCTTCTGACCCAACTTGGAACCACTCTTTCCCATCGAGTCCAGTTGATGTTGCCCAAGTAGTCCTGGGAGTGTGGCTGAACCTACAAGGATCACATAATTGAAGAGAATAAAGAGAACACACTCTTCCGCTTCCTGCAGCTATTAATAGCTCCTTAACTAATGGTGGGATTTGGTATGTACCATCTCACCTCGATGTTGGATTTTGTGTGGCTTGAGCTTGCTTAGATCTTGTATATACTGTCTCATCCCTATGAGTTCACATTGCACCTGTCCTGTTGTGTCTAGAAAACACTGTTTCATTGATGTCATCCTCCATCTCTAGTTTATACATCTGAAAAGATCCCTGAGCCTTGGAGGAAGGGGTGGGATATGAATGTTTGACTTAGGGTTGAGCACTCACAGTCTCTTATTCTCTGCACATTGACCCACTGAGAGACTTTTGTGTTAACTGGCATCTACAAGAGAAGATTCTCTGGTGAGAGGTAAGATATGTTCTAATCTACTGGTGTCGAAATGTTACTAAGAGTAATTTTAATACAATGTCCATAGCAGAATAACAGTGTTGAGTTCTTTCTTAAGACCTATGACCTGCCTAGCCACAGGTCTTGGCCCCTTTAACAGTGCTAGGTATTGGTTTCATCTCATGGAGCAGACTTTAGATACAGTCAGAAGGTGTTGGTGACTCTCATGACATTTGTGCCACTATTGCATCAGTGGGCATGTCTTGTCGGGCCAATTGTATTTGGAGTTTGCAAGGTTTCAGAGCTGGGTGAGACAGACGATTATTTTTCTTCTCTGGTGTCATGCATTGCACCTTCCAGTACCGTGAAAGTTAGCCAATAGGAATGGAGCTTCCAGGTGAGCACCAGCTTGGTTTCTCTGTGTTCTTTGAGTCAGCAATAGTATCAGACCATCAGATTCTGGGACATAGCAATAATCTATAAGCTTGGGGGTTGACTCTATTGGCCAACAACTCAAAATGAGGTAGCAAATTGCTGGCTCTGGGTTTTTATTTACTAACATGTGGTGTCAGATTGGGGTATTCCCCCCCCTTTGTATGATAACTCCGTTAAACCTCTTGATATATATAAACAAGCTTCTATAGTACCAGGATAAAATTCTTAAAGGTTTATTTTTATTCTTTTTATTTATGTGTATGTAAGTATGCCCATGTGAATTGTTGTGCCCGAAGTCCAGACCCCCGAAAGACCACCAAGAAACCTAATCTGATGCAAAAGCAAAGAGTCTTTATTGCAAGTTAACTGTGTCCTCTCTGTCCATTTGAAATAGCAACTGAGCAGGAAGGACCTCAAGCAGTATGGGCTGAGGGTTTTTATTGTGGTTAGACAAGGGCAGGGGCTGGGGGGAGTTTGGGGGGACTCCAGAACTGCATAGTAACAGACTTGAGATTGGCTCAAACCCTGGTTAGGGGACTGAGTTGATTGACTACCTTGGGTCTAGGGGAGCTGCAACATTTTATTCTCCGCAGAAGGACGGCTGGAGTTGTTTGTCCATTTCTGATTGGCCTCTCCCTGTGGGGGAGATATTTTGGTTCTTTCTGTAACTGGGGCTAAGAGCAAGTGTGTGTGGGGTGCGGGGAGTTGCATTGGGCTCAGTGAAAGAAACTGTGCTAGTGACCCTGGCAGGTCCCGCTGTAGACAGGGGCAGTGGGCATGAAACAGAATATGCCTTGCTGATGGAGATTGAGTGTGAAGTTCTATTAAAGGGGGTTGTAGTTGTACAGGGAGACAGAGAGGGGAGGAGAAAAGGGGGGAGGGAGAGAGAGAGGAAAGGGAGGAAGGGAGGGGAACGGAGGGGAAGTTCACAATATCAATTAACCATCACTGTGGCACATACCTGTACTCCCAGCACTGTGGAAACAGAGACTGGAGGATTGCCATGATTTTGTGGTCAAGCTAGTCTGTATACCAAGTTCTAGACCAGTCAGTGCTACAGCATAAACATTTCTTCAAAATGGAAGAAATAGAAGCAGGGCAGGGCAATGACACTTAAGCTAGCAGCAATGAAGAAATAATGAAACAAACAAAGATTAATGTGAAACAAGTAGCTGCCTTTGGAATGCTGGGAATGGAATCTATACTATTTAGGCTCTCCCAAGTCTGTTTGGATCTGTTCTCTCCGTGGTTATGTCATTGCCTTCTCTTTGCTACTCTTCATCTTTTGTTCATCCCCACAACAGTTTGAGAGCTTTAGTATAGTTCTTTCCCTCTGACTAGAGTACTCCGATGCTTCCTCCGTTTTCCCCAACTAAATTTTCACTTAGCTAATATCTTTCAAGTCGAAATGGTTCGACAGGACGGCTCTTGTCCTGCACCCATGGTTTCTGCTGTTTGATGCTTAGCTTCTTTGTACAGGGATGCTTCATGATAATTTGTCCATGTCTGTCTTCTTCACTATCACCCTTGTAGTAGTACCTGACCCAGGAAAACTTTTCAATAAACAGTCACTGGATTTGTTGCATAATATTGTTATGTATATTTCTTAAGACAAGCCTCTCTGCCAACACAAATAATTCCAACCAGACCAAATTAGACCGAATAAAAGATGCCCATGTTTAATTAATTTAGAGCTCCTGGGTGGCCTGGGAAATCATGGCAAGGGGAAGAGAGCAGGGGAGACCATGCGAAACCCAGAGACCACATGTTCCTTTTCTGGGCAGCAGCCTAAATCCTGACCTTCCCTGGGGAGGGGTCAGCACTTGGCAGGCTTTCCCAGAGGTGGATTATGGTCCAAGGCAACTCCCAGTGGGAGGGGGCTTGAAATGGAACTTCTTGGTCCATTCCTATTCCATTGGCACTCCAAGGATGAATGTCAGGGGCTAAGATGATGCTTTCACCCAAACGTCCCAGACTTCTTGGATATAGGGATGTCAGGGGGCTGGGGCCTCACTTTTGACCAAACATCCCAGACTCCTTGGATATAGGAACATCAGCTCAAGTCTGGCTACTTTCCATGGGCATGAAGCAATGTGGGAGAGGGGAGAGCTGGGAGTTGGTGGGCTCACGTTCAGCGAGAGGCATGGATAGAGTAGTATCCATTTTACTGTCATCCTGGAGTCCTCAGACAGCTGTTTTTTGAGGGAGATGAGAAGGCAGGTGACTAGGAGAAAAAATATAGTTATTTTTGGCCCTATGGATGGGGCTAACCATGGGAAATTATTAACTGCGAGAAAGAATGGGACAAAGAAGTGTCCTGGTTGTACAGGTGAGGCTTGCGTGTATAATTGGGACATAATAGCAGATAAAATCAGATTTTAGTTGGTAGGTGTCATTGATCCAGGGCAGTTGGTACCAATGGTGAAGTTCCAGGAGCTGGTGCAGGTGTTGGCATTGTCTGGAAAATGTTTTTTAAGTTGGTCTTGGTCCAGACAGCAGGGGTGACCTGTAAAATATGCTTGAAAATGGGTGGGGTTAAAATATGCTCTGGAGGTTGTTAGTTTTTGGTTTTGTTTTGTTTTACCAGACCCGATTTTTTGATACAGTAGCAGAACTTTTGTACATTTTAGAAGACAATTAAAGGGAATTGGTAACTGGATTTTTTTAAAGATACACCTGAAACCTGTTAATCTTGAACTATGAAGCCTGTGAAAGAGGCACACCTGTCTGTATTTTTTAGCAGGAAACTTAATAAATGAAGCCATGAGCTACCAGTACCTTAAGTCATCAAATGGCATTAGACTGTTCTGGAAGGGATAAATAAGCAAAACTGGGACAGCTTTTTTTGGCTATGCAGGCAATCCTGAGTCTCTCCTTAGTTCTTGGAAACCATCAGGCTAGAAGCAATGCTTGCTGTTACCTGCTGAGTACAAGAGGCCCAAAGATTTTCCTGTGAGGAGGGGAAAAATTTAGTCTACCTGTCTTGGCAGAATTAGACGATCCATTCCCTGGGTGGCATTCAGGAAGCTGAAGGGTTGAAAGGCCGCTTTTTGCTGTGTAGGTGGCTTTGCCAAACCAAAGGCAAGCCTGGAGGCAGAAGGTCTTTCGCAACCACACGTCTTCTTGGAGGAGCTATAGGGTACTGTGGGAGCTGGCATATCTCTGTGTTAGAAGCCCTTTTGTTAAATGCCATACTCTCAGATCTGTAAAGGCACTTGAGAATTGGGTACCATTACCTGTTATTTTTTTAATATTTATTTATTTATTATGTATACAATATTCTGTCTGTGTGTGTGTCTGCAGGCCAGAAGAAGGCACCAGACCCCATTACAGATGTTTGTGAGCCACCATGTGGTTGCTGGGAATTGAACTCAGGACCTTTGGAAGAGCAGGCAATGCTCTTAACCTCTGAGCCATCTCTCCAGCCCCCATTACCTGTTATTTTAAACTGGGCATATAAGCTAAATTTAGACATGTATTTTATCCAATTAGTTACAGTTTACCAATGCTAGTAACTGTAAGAAGATTAAAAGGAATATTTTAATAAGTCAAAGACTACTAGCACATGTGGGTCCTCTTACCCAAGACGGTGGAGAGGTCAAAATGGAGGTTACCCAGGTGTCTGTGCTTTCCTGGCAGGCATTTAGAAACCGTGGGCTTTTGGAAACTTGTTTGCTTGTACTTTAGATATTAGATAGTCCCAATTTAAAAGGAGTTTTGTAAAAGGCCACCCAAGAGCATTTGAGGAATCAGCTTTGAATTACAAGAACACATTTAAAAGTTTATGCCCAATTGTGGGACTCAAATCTGTCACAGTGCATCCACTGGGACAACTCTTGAGTCAAAATGGGGTCGTGAACAATGAGTGACAGGTGTCTCTGGTCATGCAATTTTCACCTCAGCTAAGACCGGCTTGGCTGCTTGAGTTAGACTTTCATGGCACGATTGCGACTTTAATGGAAAGCCTAAAAATCAACAAAAACAAACATGAATGGGTCCCGTAGCCCTATGTACATAAAGCAAAAGAAAGGGGGAACTCTCTGAGATGAACACCAATCTTACCCTTGTGGAGAGTGCACGAGAAGGGCATTTTCCAGCACACAGTGCTGGGCCTGTGGGAAAAACGGACCCCTCATTGGAAACCTCTATATATTAGAAATAATTCTTAAGACGAGTCTCTCTACTAATGCAAATAATTCCAATCAGGCCAAATTAGACCAAATAAAAAAGATGCCCATGCTTACTGCAGCAGTCCCAGGTGGCGTGGGAAAGCATGGCGAGGGGAAGAAAGAGTTGGGGGAGACCACACAAAACCAGAGACCTCATGTTCCTTTTCTGGGCAGCAGCCTAAATAGCCTGTGGGAGTGGCCCTGACCCTCCCTGGGAAGGGGTCAGCATTTGGTGGGGTTTCCCAGAGGTGGATTCTGGACCAAGGCAACTCCCAGGGAAGGGGCCTTGAAATGGGGCTTCCTGCTCCATTCCTGCCCCATTGGCACTCCAAGGATAAATGCCAAGGGCTGGGGTGATGCTTTCACCCAAACATCCCAGACTTCTTGGGTATAGGGGTGTCAGGTGGCTGGGGTCTCACTTTTG
>JAQHUG010000108.1:187971-253448 GCA_028555095.1 Dicrostonyx torquatus
GGAAAAACAAAAAGGATGAAAAATATATCAGGCAAACAGTAATACTCTTAGCCTCACCACCTTGAACTTTAGACTTTCATATGTGAGAGGTAGAAATGCTATAATTTATTTAAGCCATTACCATTTTGGCCTTTGCTATAACAAAGTTTAACAAAGCACCTAATGTATAAATCAGTCGAGCCAAGCAAGTAACTTGCTCTAATTTACATGAATTGGCAATGATGGAGTTAATTTAAGAAATCTGATCTGGTTACACTCAAAATCATTGTTCAGTATTTAAGTTTTGGTTATGTATGATACATTACCACATTTTTAAAACATTTTTAACTTCTTGTATTATTGCTTTCTTTAAAATTAGGTGCTTTTAAAACTAATTGAGCACTGCCTTTGATAATGACCATGAAGTCATAGGTCTGAAATGTTATTTACATATTTCTAATATGTGTATAAATAAATATACTCGGCATAAATTTGATATCTACTAAAATTATATATTGATAATATATGATAGTATAATACATATTGTCTTAGTTAGGGTTCCTATTGTTGTAAAGAGACAACATGACCACAACTCTTTTTTTTGTTTTGTTTTTTGAGATAAGGTTTCTCTGTGTCACTTTGTTGCCTGCCCTGGAACTAGTTCTTGTAGACCAGGCTGGCCTCAAACTCACAGAAATCCTCCTGCCTCTACCTTCCGAGTACTGGGATTAAAGGCATGTGCCACCACCACCCGGCTGACCACGGCAACTCTTTAAAGGAAAACATTTAATTGGGGCTGGCTTACAGTTTCAGAGGTTTAGTGCATTATTATCATGATGGGAGGCACGGAATCGCACAAGCAGATGTGGTTCTGGAGAAGGAGATGAGAGTTTTATATCTTGATCCACAGGTAGCAGGAGAAAAAAACTGAGCCACTAGGCCTGGTTTAAGCTTCTGAGTCCTCAAAACCCTGCTTTCAGTGACATATTTCCTCCAATAAGGCCATGACTACCCCAACAATGCCATACCTCCTAATAGTGCCAATGCCTATAGGTCTATAAGAGCCATCTTTATTCAGACCACCACAGATATATGTACATATATGTTGGGCCAAAAATATCTCTGGGCCTGTACCCCGAGGCCTGTAGGACAGAGAAAAGCCTGGCTCGAGTTTGAAGGATAGTCTCAAAGCTACCAAGTGAGGATGAGACAGCAAAATCTCGGTAGCCGTCCCTCCAGCCAGAAGGAGGGCTTGGCTGTCTCTCTTTGGCTGGAGGTACACCCATATCACACGATGTCACTTAACCTATATAAGCTGATGCTCACAGTAATAAACTGAGTTCCTGCTTAGACTTGACTCACTATCGCGTCTGATTGTCCTGCCTTGTCGGGCTGTGGAACGAACAGATAGCGCACTTGCCTTTTGCTGGAGAATAAGGCTAAGAAGGCCTGGCACATATATATGTATTAAAATTTATATAATATAATACTTATTATAATATTATATATTTATAAACATACATTTATATAATCAATAAATATTGTATAATATATTTATATGTTTATAATAAATATTAATATATGTATGGTGTATTTATGTGTTTATAATATTTTATATATTTCTAATGAATAAATGTTAATATATTTATAATAATAAATTTCATATTACACAGATATTACAATCTATCAGTTTTACTTGCAGGTATATTCATAAGCCCTTTTGATGAGATGCAACAGAGGCCACTTAGAGCATTCACAGAAGCCCATAGTAAAAAGTAATAGAAAAATTACTCAAATATCCATCAACTGAAAAATAGATAGTGATCGAGCCATAAAACAATGAAAATTCCTGGAGTTTATATATACACAGACAACAGAAACTTGCATGTACATGGTAGCTAATACTCTATCCCACAAAGAAACTTTCCATAGAGTCCTATAGGATGAGAAAAGACGGGAAAAGGATGGCAGGGGAAGAAGGCCCAGATAATGTTTGCTTTAACAATTACCTAATACCAGGTGCCTAATGCTGCTTCAGGTAGGTTAAGTGTTATTTTCTGTGCCATCCATAACATCTTTTTCAATAAAAATCTTTTTATAAATTGGAAAATTATTTTGTAATATTATCACCACTTTTAAAAAATAATCTTTAGACTATCCTGGGTTCCTACATGTAAGGCAAGTAAATAAGAATTATTTGAGTTACTATGTGCATTCTGCTTGTTTTCCTAGAACACAAGAAATAAAGTTCCAGAGGCTCTTGCAACCAGAGAAAGTCTTACCCACTGGTAACTTGAATTGTCACCTATAGAATGTCTTTTTTTAAAGAAGATGTTAAGACAATTCTTCATTGAATTATTTGCTCAAACAGTTGAAGAGAACTAAAAAAAAATTACTTGGAAAGATTAAATTTAATTGACATCAAGAAAACTTATACCACATCATCAAAAAATCGTGGCAATATCAGTAAGTGCCTTTTAAAGTAAATGACAAATTGGAAGTGTTTAACAACATATGGTCGCTTTTCCTTGACATATATGATTAAGAATATATCTTTTTATCAAAATGTAAAATACCATCTGGCAAAAGTAACAATTATTCTATTGGCTTTGTACATTAAATTAATTCACTGTACTTTAAAATGTAAATATTTTCCTATTTTTTCTTTTCCTTGTGCTGGATCTATATTTATTTATAATACAAACTGCATAACTAAAAAACCTATAATTAGGTATAACAATTAAAACCAATTTTGAATTTTGAACAGAAAGTATTCCTTAAATTATTCCCAAAGAGTTCTTAAAAATTAAATGGCACCGTCCTTTTTTAACATTCCCAATTGTAAAGCTGAGTTAATGAAAATTTTACTATTATAACATATTAGGCACACCATCAGACCTTGTATTTGATAGCAGCTGTCTGTTGAGGAAAGGGTTTCATTATAAAGGCAGTGTGCTACTGCATTTGAAGGTTTTGAACATGTGTGTAGGGCTGGTAATAACCCATCCATGCATCCATTCACTAGACTGACCGAGTTCAGAGAATAGGAAATGAGCAGAAAAGTTCCTTCCCACCAAGACACAGTGTACGCTACGCACTTAGTGATGTGAACCGTTGACAAGTTATAAGTTTTAGGAAGCATATTAATTATAATTCTTTATACAACAGTGTTCTTAAAACCACATTGGATCTAACCTGAAAGATGATGGTGCTCATGTGGAATATTCCTATTGGATATGTAGCAATCCAGGGTTTGCTGTTTGCTTTTAAAGAATTTATTATTTCAGTACAATTTTTTCTTGGTTTTAAGTGTTCTGAATCTTCTCAAGTCTTCTTTGTGGTAGGATGGAAGAGTTAGACAAATATATTTAGTATTTGATGTTAAATTTTAGTTTCTATTGTGGTCAGGGCATCTTTTCTGCTTTTCAGAAACGTAAAGTTTAGATAAAATGTAGATAAGTAAATCAAGGCTTATCAAAGAGGTTGTGGGATAGGATCACACAATTGGTATTGAATGATCACTCCCCACTCCAATATATAGGACATAGTGTGGGGGTAGAAATGAGAGAAAGAACAAGAGACAAGAAAAGTTAATACGTTTGAAGATCCTAAAAGCATTTAAAAAAAAAACCCATGATTTAAGTAAGCTGAACCAATTTTCAGTGTACTCTATGATGAATCTTGACAAACCACTACCACAATTAATATATGGAACACTAATAGCAACTCAAAAGATTCTGTTATGCTACTGCACAGTGAATTGTGCTTAAACTCACTATGAACCACCAAGGCAACTGATCATCCATCAGCGAAATACATGTGAACATGTATGTGAGCGTATGTGGTTTGTTTTAGTGTTTAAAGTGTTGTACTCCTCACTATAATGCTTTTAAATTCTATCTGTCTTGTTACATATAATTTTCTTTTCATTGGCCTTGAACTCATGACCCTCTTGCCTCTGCCTCTTGAGTGTTGGGATATGCTTGCCATCCTGGCAAATAATCATCTTTTTTTAATTATTTATTTTATTGGTACTTTAGTCTATATGTATATCTGTGTGAGGGTGCTGGATCCTGGAGTTACAGACAGTTGTAAGCCACCATATGGGTGCTGGGAATTGAACCCGGGTCCTCTAGAAGAGCAGTCAGTGCTCCTAACTGCTGAATCATCTTTTAAGTTTTTTTTTTTTTAAAATGCTAGCACAAGGCAAATGTGGTAACATGTGCTTGCAAACTCAGTGTTCAGGAGCTGAAGCAGGAAGATTCTGAGCTTGAGGCCAGTCTGCACCACACAGCAAGTTCAAGGACAGCCTAGACTACCTGGCGAGACCCTCTCTAACTAAGGAAAAGAAAGAAAGAAAAAGGGCTAAAAGAACTTAGAGAGGGAGAGAGAGAGAGAGAGAGAGAGAGAGAGAGAGAGAGAGAGAGAGAGAGAGAGAGAACATGCCATGACAAGCATGTAGAAGTCAGAGGACAATTTTTGGAAGCTGGCCCACTCCCCTCACCTTGTATATTCAGAAGACTGAACTCAGGTTATCAGGCCTACATGGCCAGTGCTCTAACCACTGAATCATTTTTTTGCTGCCCATGAACTGGTTTCTACTCCAGGCCACAAAAAAACATGTGATTGACATTTCGTTCTGTCCTTCTTCTCATTTTTGATTTCCATGTGAAACAATGGGTTCTGTTGTGATCCTTTTATACATGTGCACAGCATGCTTTGATATTATCCAATCCCATTTCCCTTTTGTGCCCCTTTATTTTTTTTGTTTCAATATGAATAGAACTGCTCACTTAGACCTTACCTTCTTAACAATTGCAATAGAAATGTCCTTTTCTGAATTTCACAAAATCCTCAAACTGAAATTTAGTTCCTATCTGAAAAAAAGAACCATTAATGTTTCATTAAGCAAGACTTCCATAAATCTCAGAACTTTTATAAGACAACCTCAATCTACTAATTGTGCGGAATATTCATTTACACTGTGTGAGGATGTGTCTCTGTGATTGGTTTAATAAAGAGCTGAATGGCCAATAGCTAGAAGAGAATAGGCAGGATTTCCATAGAGAGGGAGGAACTCAAGATGAATCTAGAAGCTTGAGAGATGACAGCAAGACACTGAAGAAGTCAGACATATGGTACAAAGGAGAGGTAACCACATGGCAGAATGTAGATTGATAAAAACAGGTTAATTTAAGTTATAAGAGCTAGTTGTGGAAAAGACTAAACTAAGGCCAAGCTTTCGTAATTAGTAATATGTCTCCTTGATAATATTTCCCAGAAAGAAATGTTTGATTACAATTTATCAGCATGAGGGTTAAGTAACAAAGTGCTAAGTGTCTGAAAACGGTGCTCTAGCAAAACTCCAAAAGTGTTCTTAGCCTTTAACGAGATATTTTAAACAAAATTGTCTTTGTCAGGTGATATTAATTGGGTCTAAAAAATGAGAGCACAGTTGCTTCTACTTCTTTGGTATTTAGACTAGTTCATCATAAATCTTTTCTAACCTTCATATTAGTTTCCTCTATTTGTTTTAAATATAATTGTTGTGAATTTAATAAACAAAGCAGTAACCTAAACTATAAAGGGACTTTCTCTGTCCTGCCAGTCAGCTCCCAAATAACGATGTGGAGACTTATTATTTATTATAAAATCTCAGCCTTTGCTTAGGCTTTTTCCACCAGCTCTTATACCTGAAATTAACCTATTAATCTATATTTTACCATGTGACTTTTTACCTTTCTTTCATTCTTATGTCTGACTTCCTCCATGTCTCATTGGCGTCTAACTGGCATAATTCAAGCACCTAAATTTTCCATATCTTCCTTCCTCTGCCTGGAAGTCCTGCCTGTCACTCTTGCCTAACTATTGGCCATTCAATTTTTATTGAGCCATTACACACAGCAACACATCTTCATACAGTGTACCAATATTCTGTAATGCTTAACACATAAAAATAATGGTGTCGTATATAGATGTCCTAAGACTTGTGGGAACATGGGTCTATTTCTAGAGAGAAGTTAATGTTTGTTCACAGAAATGACAAAAAAATCCATTGCAGATCTATGATGAATCTTAAAATAAATGTCAGTAATTTACTGAAAAGGTTTGAAAAATAGTAATTCTGAAATACAAAAAAAACTCAATGAAGGGAAGATCACTTTTTCTTACAGATAACTTAATATTTTATGTTTCAAAGCATAATTAGGTCATTAATGCTAAACAAGAGCAATTATGTTGTTTTCATTCTAATTAAAATGTTTTAAGATAGTGTCAATATACAACTCTGAATGAAACATGTGTATTCTCATGAAATATTTTTTATTTGAATTTTGAGTCAGAATTTCTTTGTGTAGCCCTGGCTGTCCTAGAACTTAATCTGTAGACCAGGCTGGTTCCAGTGCAGGGATTGATCTATCTGTGCTTCCAGGCTTCTGGGATTAAAGGTATACACCACCATGCCTGGCTATAGAATAAGTTTATGAGATAAGAATATAAAGGTCTTGCTGGTGTTTTAATGAGCAATATATAGTGTAATTGCTTCTCTGATGAGACCATATGAAAAGATACCTTGAAATTTAAATGGAATCAATGCATTGTGATAAAGTCTATAAAAAATAGAATAAAATAAAAAATAAGACAAAAAATAAAACCCCGATACAACATTATGAAACAAGGAATCTTCAAGGATGCTGTTGCGGTCATTTACTTTGGCCATCTGCGGGTGAGTATGTATCCCACCCTTGAGAGCAGTTTGTTTCCCTAGTGAGACTTCCTTGGAGGAAACTAAATTTTTATTTGCAAGTGGCTATCAACTGGAGATAGCTTCTGTGTTTGGGATGGAGGCAATGTGTCCACTCCTCCTTTCGCCTCTCAGACCCCATGCAGACTTGTGCAGGCTCTGTAGCAACTTCTTAATCTCTTTTTTGTATTTGCATGTTTTCATCCTTTTTTCCTCTTTTTAAAATGATTTTTATTGGGCTATACATTTTTCTCTGCTCCCCTCCCTCCCTCTCTCCTCCCCTTCAACCCTCTCCCATGGTTCCCATGCTCCCAATTTGCTCAGGAAATCTTGTCTTTTTCTACTTCCCATGTAGGTTAGATCCATGCATGTCTCTCTTAGGGTCCTCATTGTTGTCTAAGTTCTCTGGGATTGTGGTTTGTAGGCTGGCTTTCTTTGCTTTATGTTTAAAAACCACCTATGAGTAAGTACATGTGATAATTGTCTTTCTGTGTCTGGGTTACCTCACTCAAAATAATGTTTTCTAGCTCCATTCATTTTCCTGCAAAATTCAAGGTGTCATTATTTTTTTCTGCTGTGTAGTACTCCATTGTGTAAATGTACCACATTTTCCTTATCCATTCTTCGGTCAAGGGGCATTTAGGTTGTTTCAAGGTTCTGGCTATGACAAACAATGCTGCTATAAACATAGTTGAGCACATGTTCTTTTGGCAAGATTGAGCATCCTCTGGATATATACCCAAAAGTGGTATTACTGGGTCTTGAGGAAGGTTGTTTCCTAATTTTCTGAGAAATCACCATACTGATATCCAAAGGGGTTGTACCAATTTGCATTCCCACCAGCAATGTAGGAGTGCTTCCTTTACCTCACATCCTCTCCAGCATAAGTTGTCACCTGTGTTTTTGATCTTGATCATTCTTCCAGGTGTAAGAAAAATTTCCTCAGAGAAATGGACAAAAGAACAAACAAAAAATGAAAGACATCAAGAAATCCCTTAAAGAAAATCAAGAAAAAGCAATCAAATATATGAAAGAAACTATTGAAGACTTGAAAACAAAAATAGAGACAATAAAGAAAACACAATCCAAGGGAATTATAGAAAAGAAATCATGAGAAAATGATCAGGAACCACAAATGCAAGCATAAACAGCAGGTTACAAGAGATGGAAGATGTATCTCAAGCACTGAAGATATAATAGAGGAAACAGACTCATCAGTCAAAAAAAACATTAAATCTAGCAAAAGCTTAACACATAATATGCAGGAAATATGGGACACCATGATAAAACCAAACCTAAGAATAATAGGAATACAAAAAGGAGAAGTTCAACTTAAAAGCACAGAAAACATATTTAACAAAATCATAGAAGAAAACTTCCTCAACCTAAAGAAAGATATGCCTATGAAGATACAAGAAGCTTACAGAACACCAAATAGACTGGATCCAAAAAATGTTCCCTCACTACATAATAATCAAAACACTAAACATACAGAATAAAGAAAGATTATTAAGAGCTGCAAAGGAAAAAGACCAAGTAACATATAAAGACAGACTTATCAGAATTATACCTGACTTCACAATGGAAACAATAAAAACCAGAAGGTCCTGGTCAAGCATTATGCAGACATTAAGAGATTATGGATGCCAGC
The DNA here is from genome assembly GCA_028555095.1 of Dicrostonyx torquatus. Taxonomy (NCBI): domain Eukaryota; kingdom Metazoa; phylum Chordata; class Mammalia; order Rodentia; family Cricetidae; genus Dicrostonyx; species Dicrostonyx torquatus. The sequence continues at coordinate 196,344 of JAQHUG010000108.1, forward strand.
CCAAACTAATATGCCCAGCAAAACTTTCAGTCACCATAGTTGGACAATGATGGGGAATAGTCTTAGCCTATCAGGCTAACAACCACACCCCACCATTAGCCACTAGCTAATTATCCCTGGCGGGGTGTGGCTATTAGCCTGATAGTCTAAGACTATTCCCCATCAGGACAAAACAAGATATTCCATGACAGAACCAGATTTAACCAATACCCAGCCACAAACCCAACCCTACATAAAGTACTAGAAGAAAAACTACAACCCAAGGAATTTGGCTACATCAACAAAAACACATACAATAGATGATTTCACAGCACCAAATCCCAAAGAAGGGAAAAATACACAAAATAATATCACCAACATTGAAAACTAAAATAACAGGAGCTAGCAATCACTGGTCATTAATATCCCTTAATACAAACAGACTCAACTCACCTATAAAGAGAAACAGGCCAACAGATTGGATATGAAAACAGAATCAATCCTTCTGCTGCATACAAGAAACACACCTCAACCTCAAAGACAGACATCACCTCAGAGTAAAGGGTTGGGAAAAAAAACTTAGGTCAAATGGACCTAAGGAACAAGCTGATGTAACTATCCTAATAATTAACAAAATAGACCTCAAACTAAAATCAATCAAAAGAGACAAAGGACATTTCATATTAGTCACAGGAAAAATCCATCAAGAGGAAATCTCAATACTGAATATCTATGCACTGAATACAAGGGTACTCTCTTATATAAAAGAAACACTTCTAAAGTTTAAATCACACATTAAACGCCACACACTAATAGTGGGAGACTTCAACATCCCCTTCTTACCACTGGACAGGTCAGTCAGACAAAAAATTAACAGAGAAATAAGGGAACTAACAGATGTTATGATTCAAATGTACTTAACAGACATCTATAGAACATTTCATCTAAATATAAAAGAATAAGCCTTCTTCCAACCCCTTATGGAACCTTCTCAAAGAGTAACCACATACTAGGTAACAAAACAAACCTCAACAGATACAAAAAGATTGGAGTAACCTCATGCATCTTATAGGATCACCATTGCTTAAAATTAGAATTCAACAGCAACACTAATTCCAGAAAGCCCACAAACACATGGAAATTAAACAATGCTCTCCTGTTTTCATCCTTCTAATTATAATTTTTAAATTCTTTAAAACCTGAACTTCTTTTTAAAAATCTTTCATTTATTTCTATGTGTATGGATATTTTACTTGTGGTGCTCACACAGGCCTGAAGAGATTGGTGGATCTTCTGAAACTGAAGTCACAGCCAGCTGTAAATTGTCATGCGGGTGCTGGAGCTGAACCCAGGGTCTCTGGAAGAGCAGCCAATGCTGTTAATCACTGAGTCATCTCTCCAGCCCCCCTAAGTTCTTAATTTTACTATAACTATCTTTTTGTTTAATGATTTTTCTCTTTGGTTTCTAATTCTACATTTATTCAAGTGTCATTTCTTTATAGCATCTGCTCCACTTGTGTGAATTCATATTGCGTAAATATACATGGTTCAGAAGGGATTGCAATTCAGATTCACTGTTTTAAGGCATGGCTTCTCTTCCTGCTCCTGTGTTTGGAGGAGTTTGGTTCAGGTCTTTTATTTCCACAAGGGAATTAGAGCTCTCATTTTCTATCCTATTTGGTTTACCTTTTAGCCTTGAATCTGTACTAGTTTCTCACTTCTGCATTAGCAAATTTCCACAAACAGTGACTAAAAGCTCCAAACATTTCTTCTCTTATTAAGAGTGATAACATCTAAAATGAGTTCTTTGGGCTAAGAGCAAAGCATTGGAAGCATTAATTCTCTTTGGATGCCCCAAGAGACAGTCTATTGCTTCACTGCTTCATCCCCTGAGGTGGTCAGCCATTTTTGGCTATGGCTATATCACTCCTATATGCTTCTTTGTTAAATTGCATTCTCTCCAGTCTCCTTCCTCTAATATAATCCAGGATATTATTAGCTCAAGAACCCAAACTCAGTCAAGTCTGGAAAGTCCCATTTGCAGTAAGTGGTAATTTGTTCAGATTCTTAGGACTAAGGACTTCTTCTAGAAGGGAGAAACCCTTTGACCATACAGTCTTACCACTATGGCTGTCAATTCCCTCTTTTCTTCTCGAATCTCAAGATTTTCTCCATCTTCCTCTTTGAGTACAGCTTTCTATTACATCTAACTTTGAATTAGAAACATTTATGATTTTACATTATAGGTGAGGAGAAAGGCAAAGGGAAGGTTTTTACTCATTTTAATAACATGTCATCAGCATAATAGTTTTATAAGAAACTATAATAAAAATAGTTATAAACAGGCCTAGAGTGCCAGCTATGAGGAGTGGAAACAAGAGGATCGTTTGAGTACAGCAGTTTGAGGCCGTCTTATCAACATGAGTAAATCTTGTTTCAAGAAAATAAAAGCTATAAATAAATTTATTTTCATTTTAAATATAGCAATTTCTAACACTTCAGAGTTGTGAAAAGTAAAATACATAATTTTTGTATAAATAGTATACCTATTCTCATTTGTTTAGGATAGCTTCCTTTTTTATAAAATTCTTCCTAGAACTCTGACTAGGGGCCTTGTAACAATTAAAATCCTAGCAGGAAACACACATATTCAAAAGATGCCATTAGAAGACAGTTTAATGCTGACTTTGTTAAGACATGTGGGCAAGCTTCAGGGAATTCACCAAGATAAGAAACAGCCCCCTGCTAACAGGAAGCCTTCCAGTTAGAAAAATCTTATACAAAATAAGGTTTTCTCTTTTGTTTTGTTATTTTCCTATGTTTAGGGCCATATTCAGGTATAATGACTAATGAATTTGGAGATTTGTATCATTTTATATAGAAATTTTTATTAGAAGAAATTAGTGGAGTGAAGGAAAACACTGTGAATAAATATTGAACCATGACTCTAAAAGGAAAAAAAAAAAGATCTTTAGATTTCCCTCTGTGGTCATATACAGACATGAAGAACTTTAGCCTTTAACTTTTGTCTTCTTCCTAGAAAAAACTCACGTCACGACTTTTACAGAGTCAAGCTGGTGACAAATTAAGGCAGGAAACTAACTTACCTGGGTAGTTTTTTTTTCTCCCCAAAATTCTGTGGTTCCCTATTGTCCATCATAAAATACATCTTTTAGAGATTGTTTCTTCCATAACCTTAATGCTATTCTCATGTTCTTTTTTTTCTTCCTCTCTACCTTGACTTCTACATCAATATTGCATGTTAACTCCAGTTTCATGCTCCTCGCTGGTGCACCACCTTGCTTTCTCTGTCATCTTGTATTTGTCACTCTCGTTTTCCGATCCTGCTCAGAACATCTTAGGTCCTCCTTTGTCTAATCGTATCCCATCTAGGGGTGCTTTTTCTACTAGCCTTTTGTATTTGAGCTGGTAATGGGCTCGGTGAATGAAGAAACTAAAGCTAAGTGATCATCTACTACAGTCCTGCTGTGTTGTGTATGGTTTCACACAGCTGGCACGTGTGTTCTTTATAGTACACGAGGTTGCGGCCCAGAGACTTTGCAGATAATCTTTAAACTAAAAGTTGGCAGCTGGACGGTGGTGGTGCACGTCTTTAATCCCAGCATTTGGGGGGCAGAGGCAGGAGGATCTCTGTGAGTTTGAGGCCAGCTTGAGCTACAGAGGAAGTTCCAGCACAGCTAGGCCTGTTAACACAAAGAAACCCTGTCTCAAAAGAACCAAAACCAACCAACCAACCAACCAACAAACAAACAGACCAACCACCACCAACAAAAAACCTAAATGTTGGCAAAACTAGGCTTCAACCCAAAGTCCACCTGTGTACTTGACTCATGTACTGCCTCTTCATCCACAATGACGGCTGATGCAAGAAGAATTCCTATTTAACTCTGGAAAAAATTTATTTTTATGTTTGAGTCAGTAGTGTCAGAAATTGAATAAATATATGCCAGTTATCGATATATATGAATATTTAAAGATCTTTTTAGTAAGATGGCACAATGCACAAAAAAAAAACTCCAAAACAAGGAAACCCTTCATTGAGTTTTGCTGAAGCAGTGGCTATAGGTGTAGGAAACTTTATAAGTTATTACTTTTCCTACTTGATAACCAAATGTTATTTGCTGTTACAAATCACTCAGTATATTTAAAAAAAAAAAGATGATTTTTTTTCCTTTCAACCCATTAAATTCCTGGAACATGTACGTAACAAATACTTTTAGTTAACTGTAGTTGATCAGAAAAATCATTTTGTCCCACTAAGAACTAACTTTTGGATATGTAGTGTCTCATGAACTAGGACTGGAGATGGATGTCTAACACTTGGGATATGGAAGCAGGGGTGGGGGTGGAGAATCAGAAATTCAAGGTCAAGGCCTTGGCCACGTACCAAGTTTGAGGCCAATGTGGGTTACCTATTGAGCTTCAGGCCAGTCAAAGCTGCAGTAAAGGACCTTATCTGAAAAACAAGGTTGGATTTTCCACTCAGCAGTAGGGTGCTTGCCTAGCATGTCTTGGTTTGAACACACACGTGCTCGCATGTGCATGCACGTGTGCACATGTACACACACACACACACACACACACAGACACACACATCCAATATTGCCTCATGCCACCCTTATCAGACAATTCTATCACATATTAATAAAATGTAAAGAAAAGTGATAAAATTCTAGAAAATTATCTATATTTAACAATGTATTTATGATAAGCATTCATTAAGCTCTTTCTTAAACTAGACTGCACTGCTATTTTTCACTTTGCATGTCTCATATTATGACTATGTTAGCAGTACTATTACCATCTTCAACTTCTTTGTCATTTTCCTTGTTCTGTATTTTCAGTGTAACTGAACGATCTTCAGAGTAGGCTGTGCAGTTAAGGTTTTTTAGCAGCACCTTTGGCTTTAGCCTACTTCCTTATCATCCTAGTATAGACAATGAAGCAATTACTGGATATCAACATATGGTTCCTTGTAGGAGGGTCCATCTTTATTTCTGTGCTTTGATTGGTTAAATAAAAAAGCTGCCTGGGCCATTTGATAGGGCAGGACTTAGATAGGCGGGGAAAAGAGAAGAGGATGCTGGGAAGAAGATTGGGTCAGAGCCAGTCGCCATGANATCCGTCCGGTAAGTCACCCACCTCGTGGTGACATACAGACTTTTATAATGGGTTAGTTTATGAGGTGAGGGCTAGCCGGGAAGAGGCTAGAGATAATGGGCAAGGCAGTATTTAAATTAATACAGGTCTCATGTGGTTATTTCGGGCATAAGTAAGCAACCAGCAGCTGAGCAGGCCAGCGGCTGGCGGCTGGGGAACACTACACGCACCACTTCACCTATTTACAACAGTTCCTAAGTGCAAGTAACAGTAACCTAATCCATTCTTGAGTTAAACTATATGGGAGAATCCTTGTCTTCCTTTGAGGCAAACCTGACTGGAGTCTCTCTAAAAGTAAGAACTGACCAGGTAGTGGTGGCACACACCTTTAACACCAGCATTTAGAAGGCAGAGGCAGGCAGATCTCTGTGAGTTCAAGGCCAACCTGATCAACAGAGTGAGTTCCAGGATAGCCAAGACTACACGGAGAAACCTTGTCTTGATGGTGGTGGTGGTGGGGACGACAAAAGTAAGAACTGAGGCTGGCGAGATGGTTCAACAGTTAAGAGTGTGTACTGCTTTTTTGGAGGACTGGGATTTGTCTCCAGACCCCACATGTGACAGCTCACTACCTGTGACTCCAGCTCCACAGGTGCCAGGGCCTCTGAACTCCTCAGACATCTGCACACACAGGGGCACACACACCTCACCCCCATGGACACAATCAAATAGAGAAACTTAGAGTTCCTAGTTCTTTAAACTCTGCAAAATTGGCTGTATGTTTCCCCTTCTTAAACTAGGCAGATGAATCTCTGTATTTTAAAGAAACAGCCCAACAGAATTTTAACCTTTTACTTTTGAATTTTTGGCTGGCAATAAAAAGGAAATTCTCAACTGGATGGAGTAGAGTTGAGTGCATTTGCCTGATTTCAGCATTAAAGAGTGTTACATAACCACAGTTTACAAGAGAAAATGCAGTGTTCCACATCAAAGGTCCCTCCAAAGTAGAGCAATACTTAAAGTACCATTTAATATTTATTTTCTCAATGAATAATGTGTTGGGGAATCTCTTCATAGACCAAGTCATATCATCTGAGGATGACAAGCTAAAATTACTTCAGATTGTCATTTATTAGTAACGTTTTCTAATATACAATTAGAAACATTAATTAATATTATCAAGGTAGCTAGGGTAGGCAGGTTTTTTTTTTAAACACCAATCCTTTGGCAAAATGCTGACTCTTTCTAAACATCAACTTTTGCCCTCCGTACTTGGTAGTAACACTTTCCCATGCCTTTTGAATGACCCTGTTTTGAACAGTGCTAACACTTCAGGAAAACCTGCAGATGTGCGCTGCGTGTCTTTTACTCCACTTTAATAACAAAAAAGAGGCTCCTTGTTGTCCTCACTTGTTCACCAATGTCCATTTTTGCCCCTGTGTTTATGCGGTGCATTCATTAGTGGTTTTTACTTGTCTAGTCTTTGGGGCCATAAAACTAGAGTTTATTATTCTCCAGGTGATGAATTTTCTTATTTACAAATTACTTGCAGATCATGTGTGGGCAGCATGATTGCTGATCCTGCCTAACGAATACATTTAGTGTTTAATTTTTTTCTGTTGCTATTTCTAATTTGAAGTGGGTAGACCAAAACCAATTAATTCTATTCCAGTTTTTCAGTACTTTGCTGCATGCCTCTTCTGTCACTACAGATGCTTATGGCTCTTAATATATGGCTTTAAATAACATCGATATTAGAAACGCGCTGATACTAAGTTACCCGCTCCTGATAACTGTATCTTTCAGGTAAACCAGAGCTGCTAATTACCTTAAAGAAATTTAGGTCACGTATTCATAAACTGAATTAATTTATCTTCAACACAACTGCTTATAGCCAGACTGCTTTAAAGGTAATCACAACCATAGAATTAGAAATCTTTAAGAACTTTTGAAAAAATAGCCCCAAAGATTGTAATGCCTAGTATAATGCAACTTCACCAGAGAAAAGTGGAGTTTTTCTATTTATGAATTATGAAATAGGCACGTGGGCTAATGTAGATGTCAGCGTTTATAGTTTTTCCTTCTCCTTGGTGACTAGTCAGTCAAAAGGTGTGAGTGGAGTGGAAGGTAATTTATCTAGGCTATCTGAAGAGTCTAGATTGGGTTTGTGAAGGTAATTTATCCACTATCCAAAGAGTCTAGATTGGGTTTGTGAAGGTAATTTATCCAGGCTATCCGAAGAGTCTAGATTGGGTTTGTGAAGGTAATTTATCCAGGCTATCTGAGGAGTCTAGATTGGGTTTGTGAAGGTAATTTATCCACTATCCAAAGAGTCTAGATTGGGTTTGTGAAGGTAACTTATCCAGGTTAACCAAAGAGTCTAGAATTCTTGTTCTGTTTGTAGATTGGGATTGAGCATTAAGCCAACAGAGTGAGTGGGAATGAAATCAACAGGTAAATATTTATGCAAATTCATCTTGACATAGCTAAAGCCCTATCACCACAGGACTCTAGCATATGACAGAAGTATCATCATTTTTCCTTCATTTAAGAAGTTGTGGTTTGGTTCTTCATGATGAGATTAGCAAAAGGACACTTTAGCCACCCCAACTTTAACATCATGACAACAAAGACCCAAAAATTTTGTGACATGAAGTGGGGCAAGATACTCAAGCAAGAATATGATGCAAGTGGATTTAAATATAACAATTTTGAGTGTTCTTTATTTTTATAGCACCCTGCTAGGCGTGTTTATATAGGTCAATTCATTTAACCCTCAGTCTTATAAGTCTTTCACAGATAAAGAACCAGTATTTTATCCCTGGCTTATTAGTTTTCTTATTCCTATCGCTATATTATCTAGCAATACTATTGAATACAGTGACTATTGACTTTGAGGATGCATATCTTCTTATAGGAATTATGGCATCAGATGGGAGCTTGAACTCAGAATTCATTTAGTTCTGATAATTCTTAACGGAGCTTGAACTCAGAATTCATTTAGTTCTGATAATTCTTAACTTTACGCAGCACTGCAGTAACAGATCTTGGAGAGCCTTAAGATTCATGCGGACGGACACAAAGCCAGTCCAGTAAACTGAGATGACAACGTGAGGAAACCATGTTCAGATGAGACAGGCCACTCCCATGGCACTCTGTAGAGCAAGATGTAGATCTGATTATGAGCGTAAAATGAATTGTATATCCTTACTGTTCTCCAATGCCTGCATCAGAGTAGAATAATCACCCAGTAACTTAAGCATGATACAGAGCTGACTTTCCCAGTTTTTTTTCTTCAAACAGTCAGTTTAATATTCTCACCTACAGAATGAGCAGAGGTTAGAACATTCTGATTCTATTTCTCTGTAGGACACCAAAAATAGAAGCAGCTTGCATGGAAATAGTTCTGTGACTAAGCCTAGCCTCCCTGTTGCATGTTTCTAATTGCATGCATTTCAAGGTTGGTGTTTTTTTAGAAAGCTATTAAAAAGTGGGAAAGTAGGCCCCAAAGTATGACTTAGAGTTTACTTTTAAAAATTCAACTGCTTAAAATTCATTAGTGTTTAAGCAGATGTTATTTTCACTTCTTTCTCAGTCCCATCTTTACCAACACTCATACAGATAAATTGCATGCTCACATGTGTGTACTTCAAACAATGCAACCTGGGGAAAAGATGCTTAGTTAGGAGAGAGAGACAGACAGAGAGAGAGAGAGAGAGAGAGAGAGAACGGGAGACAGAGAAAAGAGATTGAAGTCGGTGGGAAAGAACAGTTAATTGATTATATCTGACTTTAACATTGTCTTTCGTGACTTCCTTTGATAATTGGTACAAGAGACCTCACATGGGAAGAGAGAATCAAGATGCAAGGTGGCCAAGACCACCAGGTTGTGCGGGTTCGTGAAGTGACCCAAGTATAGTGCATGTTTAAATAAACAAAGGAGATTGTCAGCATGTTCAAAGATGAGGCGCTCAAGTGTAGCGTTTTAGTGCAAATTACTTGATACCTTAAAGCTATTTCTTGTTATTTCTTTTCAGTCCGAAGTGACTAACAACACTTCTGAGTCACCTGTTTCAGGTTGAGTCCCAGTGGCAAGTAACAACTGAAGTATTTGTTCCAATGAACTGGAGAAAATGCCCGGTTTTCCTGCTTGCTCAACCATATATACTTGTACCCTTTCTGGGCTAAACATGCTTTCTTTGTGGAGTTAAGTAACTTCTTATATTAGGTCCCAGATTTCTTATTTAAACTAATCTTTATTTTTATGGTGGTAAAATATGCACTGCTTACAAGATTTATTATTGTAGCCATTTTCACTATTGTCTTTTCTCCATAGCCATTCAACTGTAGAACTTTTAAAACAGCTCTCACTGTTAGAGATTTAGAACTGGGCCACTGCTGCACCTTTTCAAACTTCCACACAGCTTTAGTCCCAGTACTCAGGAGGCAGAGGCAGGCTGACCTTTAGTGAATTCAAGACCAGCCTGGTCTGCATAGCAAGTTCCAGGTCAGCCAGGGCTACATGATAATATCCTGCCTAAAATAATAAGTAAAATAAAATAATACTTCTGCTGTACTTTTCTTAGGTGTACTTTTTCTTCCAGAAGAAAAAAGTCAAAGGCCTTTGATTTTCAATTTACCAACTTTATATTCATTTTCTACCAGCGGAAGAAGTAGTTAAGAAAAGTGTTGAAATTGGGAAACAGATCAGCAAAGAAAATTCTAAGATTAAGCCGGCCAGTGGTGGCGCACGCCCTTAATCCCAGCACTTGGGAGTCAGAGGCAGGTGGATCTTTTTGAGTTCCAGACCAGCCTGGTCTACAAGAGCTAGTTCCAGGACAGGCTCCAAAGCTACAGAGAAACCCTGTCTCAAAACAAACAAACAAACAAAAATTCTAAGACTGAACAGGATGTCTGTAGACTCACGGATATTCTAAAGCATTTGTAAAGTTACAGTTGTGTACTGAAAAGAAAGATTTGAAGAACAACCTCTAAACCTAAAAGCCAGTGCTTACAGCCATGAGTTCCTGCAACCTCAAGGTTGTTCTACAGAACATGAAATAGAGCATGGAAGATGAGTTTAGATGGTACTGGGACTGAAGCTTGTGAAAGTGTCAGTTCTTTGTACATTAATTATTTGTATAGCCAAATATTACCATTAGATAATGAGGTTCTTAAACAGCATTCATACGTCTGTTCTCATAACATATGTGTAAAATAAGGCCAAACTTCTCTTTCAGGAAATCGATTCAATCTTTAATTTACTTTCCAATTGTGCCTGAGTATATCTCAGGTGAAAATGAGAAGACCTGGGTCTGTCAGTATTGATGTACTTGTAGGTGGCTTCCTTTATTATAATTTGTGAAGTTCTCATGAGCTGTCTTGGCAAGAGACCTCACATGGGAAGAGAGAATCAAGATGCAAGGTGGCCAAGACCACCAGGTTGTGCGGGTTCGCGAAGTGACCAAGTATAGTGCATGTTTAAATAAACAAAGGAGATTGTCAGCATGTTCAAAGATGAGGCACTCAAGTGTAGCGTTTTTAGTGCAAATTACTTGATACCTTAAAGCTATTTCTTGTTATTTCTTTTCAGTCTAAAGTGACTGACAACACTTCTGAGTCACCTGTTTCAGGTTGAGTGGCATTTCATTAAAACATTCCAAGCTAAGAGCTCTTATTTTTTTTTATTAAGTTTACATAAAAACTGTCTGTGACCATGACCACAGCATGATTGTATTTATGCCTTTACATTAACTGCTCTTCAACTGTATTGAGAAAATCACTTTTATTTTTCAATTACTTATTCAATTCTAAGAGAAACAGTTGTCAGAGATAGGTTTACAGCGGAGAATGCTGTTTCAATAGGTGTAAAATCAATTTGTAACTTTTATTTAAGAAAAGAGAACTGCCATATTACCCACTGTTCCTTTAGTTACTGACTTTTGGACTCAATGTTATACTTAACTCCAAAGGGAAATTTTTGTTCTTAAAAAAGCATGACAATGTCATTTACCGCCACGTCAAACATATTGTGTTGTGTTGACATTTTTTAGAATATATTCTTTTAAACTTCTTTCTTTATGTCTTAAACATTTTCCCTGAAATGATTTGGTCATCCCTCCAACATAGCATGAAACAAATTTCAGAATCAAAGTTCACTGTGGCGAGGCCAATGATCAAGCTTATTTAGTGTTAAGATTGAGAAATAGCAAAAGCTACTCAGGAAGCAGATGGGCCAACTAGACAACTACATACTGTGAGAAAATAAAGCTTATGGTTTGGTTTTTTTAATCCTTTGCATTTCTCTTGTAGTCAACTTCTACACTTCAAAATCAACACTGAAACAGCATAAGCAAGAACCATGATGGGTAGATAGGTGGTTATGTTGGTGTCAACAATCTTTGGGAGCAAAAGAACCAACCACTGGTAACTAGCAAGATTTTTAAAATATATATTTAAAAAAATGAGGTGTTTATGTTCTTGACTAAACATCAGATGTTGGGATGAGTTTACAACATAGATGATTTTGATGTAAATAATCAGAGAGGTAAAGGTTTGGAGGGTGCTCAGAACACCACTTAAAGTTACCAAACGCACAGTACTAATGCCCTGCCTTTGAAAACAAAACTGTTGCATTGAAGTGTAGCCAACTAGTCAAAAACACATGGTTCCCGGGACCCTGTGAAAAGGTGATGTTACTTTGGGTCTACCTGAGGAGGAACCAAGATGAGAGAGCCATTTAAGAGCAGTTCTGCTTTCTGCGTCTTTTGTTCTTGCCAGGGTGCCCATTTTTTAAGTATTCAAACAAAGAACCACAAACCGCCAGTCACACCATAATACCAGCTTGTGTTTACATTTTCAGCTCTCCGGATCGTGATCCTATTGAGTGCACACAGAGCGAGTGCTCGTGTACACGCGCCCGTCCGCCATCAGGAGGACTGCAACTGTAAACACAAGCTGGTATTTTGGTGTGATCACGCTAATATGGCGGATTGTGAGGTCAAGGGGTGGAAGGTGAATTATGGATCCAGAATTTCCTTGCTTTTGTCAGTTTAAGTCAGGCTGCTTACACAGTAGCTGCTTTTCAAACTCAAATAACGGCTATTTTAAAGAAATGAAGATCAATCTTAAATAATTAGGAGGCCTAGAGGAGAGAATTGTCTTTCTGGAATGAAGTAGAAGCACCTGCCCTCATAACCTTAAAAATCTGATCATGAAAGACACATAATATACTAATTTAGAACCTAGCCATGAGTTGATCACAATAAAAAGTCATGCATAAAATAACTCACAGTCTTAAAAGGACATCTCATCTTGAGGGAAGCCCACTTTGATGCCTTATTTATAATTACTAAAAGTCCATTTAACCAAAAACTTGACCATCATACCCCAAAGAAAGAAAAGAAATGTCTTCTCCTTTGCTGTTTAAAAAAAATAAAAAGATAGTCTGCGTCATTTAAGCACAGGTAGATAATATATCCTTAGCCGAGTTGTGCTAGATGAAGTCTTCAGGGTATGTGTCGTGAATTTTGAACCACAATGGGGAGCATCTTTAGTGGAAACAATGCCAGAAATCATGCCGCAACCCATCCACCAAATACAATGATTGAATCACTGGTATAGATTTATTGGGGATCAATTCCTGCAAAAAACCAAGGATTGCTATCAAATATAGATAATTGATTTCATAGTCTCAGATCTCCATCCAGATAAGTGCTAATAAATGGCATTCTTTTATTCTCTTTGTTTTTAAAAAGGTATGCTATTTTTTAAAACATCAACTTTACAAAGACAAATGGAGGTATCTGATATGGGGGTACATTTAATCTATTTGTCTCATGAAGGCAATGCCTCTTATGACAACATGAAGTCCAGGTGTCCTAAAAAGTTCAGGTGGCCTTTTAGTCTGTTCTAATCCTAAGTTATCTATAGGCATGGAATTTTCAGCCATATACTTCCTCTGATTAGCCATCTCTACTTAGGTTATAGTCAGCAGCTAGCAAAGTCCTCCCAATCATGTACTCAAGCTCTTAGGTAATAATATAATAGAAACACACCCACCCATACAGTGAAGAAACCTACGAAACCCATACAGTGAAGAAACCAAGGTAACTAAATAATCCATATTAGTTTCTTTTAGGGGAAGTCGTATCAAAGCTCTCTTGCCTCTCCGGTGTTTAAAATTCTTAAGTACGTTTAACTGAAAGTGGGGTTCTCCCATCATCGCTCCCTTTGCTGACACTCGGTAAAGATGGCAGCCTGACCACATGGAGGTGGTGCGAGATGAGAACACCAACAGTAAGCAGTGGACTGTGTTCTGAAGGGCCATTAGGACGAAAGTCAGAATGTTCAGATTTTTATATAATGAAGTTTTTAACTACTTGGTCTGCATCAATGCCTCTGTTTTCCATTGACTATTGATATGTAACTCCTTTTTTTTTTTTTTTTTAGAATAAAAAGGGAATTGAGTTTAAAGCATAAATAGAATAACCTGAATGAGTAAAAACCAGCCAACCTAGGGCTGGGAAGATGACTCAGCAGTTAAGATTGCTCCTTGCTCTTGCTGAGGACTCCCGTTCCTTTCCCATATGGTACCTCCCAGCCAACGCTATCTCCAATTTAATTGTATCCGGTGTCTTCTTTTGACCTCTGCCAGCACCAGACATAAACACTGTGCATATACATACATGCAGGCAAACACATGCATAAAGCTAAATTTAAAGACCTTTAAAACCTCCTCACACAGTTCTGGTATTTTTCTGCTTGGAGATTTTTACCTATCTAGTATTTTCCTTGGAATTCTTTTATACATAAATGTGTGAAATCTGGTTTTATTTTCTACATGTTTTATTACAATTTTTTTAAATAAAAAATATAACATATGTGAATGGCTCACTCTAGTCCCCCAACTGGTCATCTCCAACTGCCAAGTTTCCCACCCCCCTTTTCACGTCTTCTGAAACAGCCTTAAGAAAAGCCCCTCACTCAGTCATATTAAATACTCAACAAGAACAGAATAGCCCTCTATTCAAGGAAGATATTAAGAGTAAGTTGTTAAGATGTTAAGAGTAAGAGCTTCAGAGCAAACTGTGGTGGACTTTATCTTAGGTCTTCAGAATGTAGCGCTACAGCTGCCTTTCTCTTCAGCAGATGTGGAATCTGAGCAAACAGCACGTGTTGCTTAGGAAAGTTACTTTTAAAACAATCCTGACAGGATTGATTAATCCATCTGTTACTATCTACAAGTACACTGCTTCCTTAAACAGAAGTTACCTGGTAGAATAGGAGTTGGGAAAAGTCTAATTTTTGTGCGCTTGCCACATATATACATACATTTTACTGAACCAGAGGCAGGTGATTAAATAAGGACAAAGCCAGGTTACTTTATTCTTCATTTCTACCAAGACAGCATAAAGTTGTCAATTTTATTGACACATTATGTTATATCTTAGAAAAATAGACATTGGTTCTTAAACCCCTGCCCTTCCCACACACCTTAGTTTTTTTAAATTGAATAATACAAGTTTGATTAACTTGCTTTAGGGGGTCTAAATTTGGTATTTTTAGTTATTTTATTCTTTGAACTATCACCAATTTTTCTCATCCTTTAGAGATGTAAACAAGAAATAATTTTCAAATGAATATGTAAATAATATATGAAAAAAGCAGAAACCACTTCTTGCCTATTTAAAGTTAGTCACAAAATAATAAAAATAAAAATGCTTTGTCTTAAGAATACATTGACTTCTTGATAGACCCCCCCCTGGTACTCCTGGCCCCAGTTCCTCTCCTCCTTCTTCTAAGTCTTTGCACTTGAAGTCATATTTGAAGTCACTGTTTCATCGCCTGCAGCACTGACATTACAGGCACATGCCACCTGCCTGTCTTCCTCGAGCCATTTTTGTTGCTGTTGTTGTTTTGTTTGTTTTTGTTTTGCAAGGCAACATTTTTCTGTGCAGCCCTGGTTGTTCTGCCTCGAACTCACAGAGATCCACGTGCATCTGCCTCCCGAGCATTAGGATTAAAGACACAGTCACTTGCCTGGCCTAAGCTACTTTCTGATGATCCCTCAAATCATTTTCTTCTGTTCCTTTTGCTTCCACATTCTTGTGCATCCCACACAGATGTTCCTCAGCCTATAATAGGGTTCTGTCTCAGTGTTCCCACTGTGAGATGATGACAGAGCAAGCAGAAAGTACATCAGTAAGTACATCTAGCCACCAGACACAGCTTACCAACCCAGCACACTAGAATTTCAGTTCTCTTGCTTCATGATCACGTGACTAACAGGAGCCGCAGCTTGCAGCTGCTGCCCAACACTGTAAGCAGCAATTATGCTACATATAGCCAGCCAGAAAAAAGCATTAAAATTCAACATTCAAAGGAATTTCTACTGAACGTGTAAATAAAAACTGCAGGTGAAGCCACTATGAACCGGAGACCATCTGTATGTCATCGGGTGACTTCATCTGTAGCTGCCACTCTGGCAAGCCATGCCTTTATGTTATCTTACTGTCTACGTCTAGGACATTAACCTCTCTGACTAAGTTTATACAGTTTGAAAATTAATATGGCAAAGCTTTCACCGTTGAGAATTCGCAGAATGCACGTTGGTTATTTATTATGATTTCTAAGAATCCCTCTTCAGCCTCCTCACAGAAGGCTGTGGACCAGGTCACTCAGCAGTCTGAGAACGACTAGATGGCCTTTCCCTCAGTTAATGCAGAGGTGTATATGTGTTATATAATAAAGCCGGGTTTATTATGTACTCAAAAGTCATCTGGAGGGAAATGGCAGTGAGTAGTTGGGAGAGTTGTCTATACAGGGATGGGGCGGGAGTGACTCTGCTTTTTCTCATAGGAATGTGGCTTTGTTAGGAAGCAGAAATATATTTTTAAATTACTAAAGGCCAAGTGCAATGTGTTTGACATTTGTTATCTATGATGCTGAAATTCCGCTGTCATCTCATTTTGACACAGAGGATGCTGAGGTTTGGAAAACATAACTAGCTCGGTGTGGTAGACGGGGCTCTCTGTTTAGTTCTCTGTTCTAAGTCCTTGACATGTCTTCTGTGGTGTGTGTGTGTGTGTGTGTGTGTGTGTGTCTTAGTTAAGGTTTTGATTGCTGGGATGAAATACCATGACAAAAAATGAAATTGGGGAGGAAAGGGTTTATTTGTTTTAAACTTCCAAAGATTGTCTTTGGAGAAAGACAAGGAGCTCAAGCAGGGCTGGAACCTGGAAGCAGGGATTGATGCAGAGGCCATGGCGGAGTGCTGCTTACTGGCTTGGTCCCCATGACTTGCTCAACCTGTTTTCTTATAGAACCCAGGACCACCAGCCCAGGGGTGGCCCCATCCACAATGGGCTACCCCCCCGCCCCGCCGTGCCACCAATAACTAATTAAGAAAATGCCTTATAGCTAGGTCTTATGGAGGCATTTTCTCAGTTAAGGCTCCCTCCTTTCAGATAACTCTAGCTTCTGTCACGTTGACACAAAGCCAGACAGCACGAGGGGGGGGTGTATTTCCCATTCTCATTCATTTAGGGTTGGTCACTTGAGTTTCTCTGACCAACATAATGTGGAAGCAAGGAGTATGTTCTCAGGTGAGCTTAAGAAGTGCCTTCCTGCCGGGCGGTGGTGGCGCACGCCTTTAATCCCAGCACTTGGGAGGCAGAGACAGGCAGATCTTTGTGAGTTCAAGGCCAACCTATTCTACAAGAGCTAGTTCCAGGACAGGCTCCAAAAGCTACAGAGAAACCCTGTCTCGAAACCCCCCCCCCAAAAAAAAAGTGCCTTCCTTCTCAAGGAAGGGAGAGAAAGTGATGAAAACTTCGATGAAACTACTTTGGGGTAGTAGGGAGATTTCCGTGAGTTCCTGAGTAGCCTGGGCTACAATGTAAGATCATATATCAATAAAACTAAAAGAAGAGAAAGAGGGAGGGAAAAAGAAGGAGGCGGGGAAGGAGGAAGAGAGGATGGGAGAAGAAGGATATGGGGAGATTCATCAAGTCTCTCCCATCCTAGCATCTGACAGAAGATACCAGGAGTGGCCATCACCCTGAGAAAAGAGGCACAGGAGTCCTAAGACAGACCAAGAGCTGAAAGAGAAGTTGTGTTTTTCTACCAGGACCCTGAAGTCTCTCAGCTGACCCAGAAACACATACCACAGCGATAAATGTTTGCTGCTGCGAGCTCATGCAATCTTGGGAGGTTTTGTTTAGCACTTTCGTTGCCGTGAGACTTTAACCAAGCAGCAGGGTCATGTGACTGGAACAGATATGAGACAGGAGATGAAAACCAGGGAGCTGAGGATAGCACAGCCAAAAGCCTAGCAGGAAAAATAGGGAGTGTTCAGAAATGGTACGGGAATTTTAACCAGCAAACAGGGAGGTGGGAATGTGGTTGAATCTCTAACTTAGACTTCAGAAGAGAAATCTAAATAGATTAAAGGCATGATGAAAAATGTAACAGCATAAATATACTTAGAATAAAATAAAGGGATTTTTCTGAGTAATCTCCCTTTAGAAATGCCTTTCTGAAGAGGGTATAAAGGGCATTAAACATAGATATAGCTTATAAACTTGACTACATAAAACTTTTATGACAAAACAGGTATAGCAAGGCATAAAGGCTAAAGACATGCTGAAAGGTATACATCACAAACAAAACTGTCTTTTTTTTTCTTTTAAGGAGCACATAATTATAGGCTAATAGCAAAGTGTATACTCCAAAGTAATCAGTAGAGTAAGATGGAATAACTACTTCCCAAATGTAAAAAGCCATGATGGGTCTTGATATGCAAACTTGGTAAACTTCATTAGTAATCAACTTCTAGAAATTAAAAGAGTAATGAAATATCATTTCTCACTTAAAATATAAAAGAATTTTAAAATATGTTACCAACTATAGGACATAATAGAAAATAAAATTACTATGATTTTCAAAAATTATATTACATTTATGTATTACAGGTGTGTGATGATGAGGGGGTGCAGTGGGTACATGTGTACCATGGCATGTGTGTGGAGAGCGAAGACAGTTGTGGGAACTGGCTCTATTGTTCCACCAAACTCAGATCTCAGAGCTTGGTGGCAGGGACCTTTAATGTACCTATTGAGTCATTTCACTGGTCCTATGATCTTTTTTGATAATAGTTTGGAAATAATACATATTTTAATTATAAGACAGAAGTAGCATTTCTATTTCTTTTCCCCCACTGTTCCCATATCTTTCACTGTCCTCTTTCTTTCTTTTTCCTTCCTTTCTTCCTTCTTTTCTTCTTTCTTTCTTTTTTCTGTGTTATAAAACATAGTCATGCTGTGTGGTCCAGGACAGTATTGAATTCCTGCTTCAGCCTTCTGAGAGCTAGGATTACAGGTGTGCACCATCCTAGTCCACGACTAAGATTATAGACATCCTCTACCACAGTACATAGCAATTTAATTTATTAAGGAAGTAATAAAGGACCAGATGTAAAAATGCTCATTGTGAATATAATATTCATTGTAAACATAATATTTATTTAAAAAATTGGAAATAACTTAAGTGCTAATCAACAGGAGAGTGATCAGCTGGTGTGGTGACAGACACTTGAACTTCCAGTATTTGGGAGGCTGACGTAGGAGCATATCCAAGTTGAGAGCAGACTTGACTACATAATGAGGACCTGGCCAGTTTAGGCTATAGCAAGATCTTGTTTCAAAATAAGACAATGGCAACAACAAAGGAAAAAAATCAACAAAAATAAAACCAGAAGATTAATCAATAAATTATAGAACACCCAGAAAACAAAACAAAGATGTCACATTTTAGAACTAGCCATAAAGAATTATGAAGATTATGGCTGTTAAGTGAAAGTCCTATTTTTTTTTTTTGATGTTGTTGCAGGGAGTAGGGTAGGCTGCCTTCCTACAAGTAGTTGATTGGGAGAAGCTCTTCGTTAGGGTTTTTATTGTGATGAGATACTATGGCCAAGGCAATTTATAAAGAAAGCATTTATTTTGAGGCTTACAGTTCCTGAGGGTTAGAGTGTATGACCGACCCATCGTGACAGGGACTGCAGCAGCAGGCAGGCAAACATGGTGCTGAAGTAGGAGCTGAGAGCGTACATCTTCATCTACCAGCAGGAGCTGACTGGAAATGGCACAGCGCTTTAAACCATCAAAGCCTGTTTCCAATGACACACCTCTTCCAACAAGGTCACACTTCCTAAATTCTTCCTAAACAGTTTCACCAAATAGGGGCAAAGTATTCAAATATATGATCCTATGGGGTCCATTCTCTTCAAGCCACACCCTCTAAACAAGAAAGGAACTGCGAAGATGTTGGCCGCTAGAACTAAATGATAAGACTCTATTGCTGAAGACACTACATGCTCTGAACCATTTCTCCAGCCCCTATAATTCTTGAAAGATAGGCAGTGTGTTATCTGTAATGGTTTGTTGTTATTTACAGTACAAAGAAAAAGCTGCATGATTGATATTCATATAAGAACACATAGTGGTCTTATCTAGAACTCGGGAGGATGAGGAAGAACAGTGAGAAGGTCAGACCACATAATTAGGCATTTCCCTAAAAAAGGAAAGAAAGAAAAAGTTATTTGATTCTCAGCATCCACATGGAGGCTCATAACTGTCTGTAACTCCAGTCCCCTGGGCTCTTCTACCCCCCACAGGCACTGAACACATGTGGCATACAAACAGATGTACATACAGGCAAAATACTCATACACATAAAATAAAGGTTAAAAAATATTTGAATGTTTTTTTTGTGATTAGGGCATATTCATAGTTAGAGATGATAGCAATAAAATCATTGCTTTTGAAAATAATAATTATTTAAAAGAAATAGCATCCACAAATAGAGAAAAGCCTGCAGGCTTCAAAATAGGTCATATCTATTATTTTCTTTTCTAGGTTCTCTTAAATTATTTATTGGATCCCATATATATTATTATTTTTTTATTCATTTCTCCTTTTACAAAATAATGTATTATTTTTTTCACCCAGAATATTCCTTGTAATAACTATTTTCTCAAGCCACATTTCCATGACTAAAAGTTTACATCTAAAGGAAAAGTTATAGTGACTAAACTTAGAATATTTCTAAATAAATAAATCATTTTACCCAAATGAACTGAATGATTACTTTCAGATTGTTTTTTAAAATTAAAGTTTGAAACATTTAAATGTAATCAGTTTACTTAACATATTTAGAGATTAAGAAATGAGAATATTATTTTTTCATTAAGCAAGTTAACTCACAAAGGATTATATATTATATGTCTTCTATTTCTATATATCAAGCTGTGTATACAGACATCAGAGAAAAACTGACAGACTATGAACGTGTATAGGACCTATATGAAAAAAGCCTCACGGTTTTACTTAGGACCATACTTTTTTAAAAAGTAAATCTTTTTCAAAACAATTTTACTTGTTTATGTGTGTGGATGTTTTGTCTGCATGTAAATCTGTGCGGCACCTGTGTGCAGTGCCCATGGAAGCCAGAAGAGGGCATTGAAACCCAGGGACTGAAGGTAGAGATGGTTGTGAGCTGTCTATGGTGTGGTTCTGGGAATTGAATCCAGATCCCCTGGAAGAGCAGCCAGTGTCTTTAACTGCTGAGCCATTTCTCCAGTCCCCAAGACCACACACACACACACACACACACACACACACACACACACACACACACACACACACATTTGTGTTGTTGGGCTGTATGATATATGTATGTGAGTATGTAAGGGAATATGTCCATGCCAGCACATGTGGACACCAGAAAGGACACATAATGTATGTTCTTTGGTTTACCACTTTAAGGCGGTTGTCTCTTGCTAAAATGGAAACTCTCTGGCTGATGCTGGTGCTTGGTGACTTCTCAGTATCCACCTGTCCCGTCCTCACTAGTGCTGGGTTTACAGTCATGCACAGCCATGCTCAGATTTTACATGGGTGATGGAGATCCGATTTCTGCTTGTCATGCCTGCTCGCTAAGCCTCCTTAACTACTGAGCCACCCCTAATCTCAAGACATGAAATGAGTTTATTATGAAGATAGTACAGATTTCTTATGAAAAAGTCAGGCCATGAAGAAAGTAAATGAGAAACACAATCCTCACCTATATCCCACATCTTCAGTCCATCTCTTCCCAAGAAAGATACGTAATTAGAGATATGTAATTAATTGTGGTAAAGTTATGTAAATTTATCACTTTAGTAATTTTAATTACACAGTTCAGTGGTAAGTGGTATTCACACTGCGTTTCTAGAACTTTTTCATTTTGTCCAACTGAGACTTGGCACCTACTGGACAAAGCCCTCCATTCTCCTCTCACCCCACCCCCGATCCCTAGAAACTGGCTTATTCTAGATTACTCGTATGAATCATAGTGTGCAGTATTTATCCTTTTGTGTAGACAGTGTCTCATGTGCCCCAGGCTGGCTTCAAACTCTGTGTGGTGAAGGACAACCTTAAATGTCAGCTCCTTCTGCCTCCGTGTGCTAAGTGTTGGGATCACGTGTGTGTGCCACCGTGCTGGCTTTACGTGGTTCTGGGGATTGAGCCCAAGGTTTCCTGTACTTGAGGGAAGCGTTTTACCAACAAAGCTACATTCTTAACCCTGGATTGATTATTTGTTTGTTTTTGAGGCAGAGTCTCACTGTGTAGCCCTGACTGCCCTGGAACTGGCTATGTAGACCAGGCTGGCCGCAAACCCAAACTGATCTACCTGCCCCTGCTTTTGTTGGGATTAAAAGCATACACCACCGTACCTGGTCCTCAGCTCCAGCTAATTTTCTTCTTTTGGATTTTAGAGACAAGGTTTCTCTGTGTAGCTCAGGCTGTCCTGGAATTCTCTGGGTAGACCACACTGACCTCAAACTCAGAGATATGCCCTGCTTTCCCGAGTGCTGGCCCTAAAGGCATGCTGCCCAGCAAACTCCAGTTTTTAAAATACGCATTAAAACTTGTAAAAATAATGCCTTATCATGGCAGAAAATTAAAAATGTGTAAAGATAATTTATAATAAAAAGCAAAAGGTCCTCTTCTCCATATTATATTCCTTCCCACTGACCATAGGTAAACATTGCTAATAATATTTTTGTTCATTTCCCAAACCTGTATAGGCATCCATAAGGCACACACTCACATGCACACGGACACGAACATGCTCTGCGTTTTGGTGCCTCTTTTACATTACGAGAGATGATGTTATACATACTGTTCTTCACTTAATAGATCTTGGGCATTTTTCCATACCAAAACATATGTGAATCTTTTAAACTTAGTAAAGTAATTCTGCAATGCATGAAGGAATAGTCAAGAGTGACAAATTTTGAAAAGCTGCTTAAGAAGGACTCTTAATATTAGATGGAGGAGTGGGTAATTAATTAAAAGATTGTGACAGACGTGTAAGGATATAGAGAACTTAGGAGGACAGAAATTAATCTCAGGAGTAGACCCTGAGCCATGAAGCTTTCGTTCAGATTGCGAAGTCTTTTTAAATCATTTGGAGAGAAATGTGCCATTCAAAAACCATGCAGAAGTTATCAGTTAATAACTGAAAAGGGAATCAAACTCTCACTTCATGTAATAAACCAAAATTAGCATCATATTTGTTAAAACATCACCACTACCAAATGAATATAGATAGATAGATAGATAGATAGATAGATAGATAGATAGAAAAAGGGAGGGGGAGAAAGAGAAAATACAAAGCGAATAACCTTCCCCGAGGACATTCTCTAAGAGCAGAAGCTAGGGAGAAATGAAAACAATTGAGAAATTGACATTTTAAAAATGAAAGAGTTAATAGTAAAATATTATAAGACTTAGTTTTGAAAGATACTTGTAAAATGCATTTTACTACATTGAATAATGCATAGTATAATGTGGTTTTCTTAGTGTTCTCATGGAGAGTTCTCATAATTAAAAATAATAACACCCCAGTAGAAAAAATAGATGACATACAGGAATAATTAAGTCACAGAACAGGGAAGGAAATGGTCAAGGCACTTGATGAAGCACTTGGTTTTTTCTTTTTTCACATAAAGGAGCAAAATGCAAAAGGCCATTCTTTTTTCAGCTATCAGTTTGCAGAAGGCTAACCCTGATGACCCTCAGTGCTGCTGAAGACGTGAATACACGGGCATTCTCAGAGGCCTCTGTTTCAGAAGCCTCTTTGGTTTGTGTACTGAAACCGGTAAAACAGAAAAACAATTTAAACTTTGAAACTCCAATTTTAGAAAATTGTATGAAACGCATAAATTACAGATGTCTCTAACTATTTGTTTATAAAACAGCTTATCATAGCACTGTTTACAGAGTGGAAACATTAGATGGGCTGTGTGTATATGATGGTGATGGCAGCCACTTTCCTAGCGTGCTCAGGTCCTAGGTCAGTCCTCAACACACACACACATGCACACATGGAGAGAGATATAAAGTGCAAGATGGGCGACCTCTTCTAACCACAGTTTTGAAAATATAGTGTGCGATGGTTATTTATCTATTTTTAAACTTTTAACATATGTAAACATTGTACATATTTATGAGGTATCAAGTAAAATGTTTTGGTATATTTTATAACTTTCGTTATTCCTATAATTTTCACAATGAATATGTATTGCTTTTATAAAAATAAAAAAAATTAAACCACGTGGCATAGACATTGAGATGTATGCTTTTTCCCTCCAGTGACTGGTTGCTTTGCCGTGTGCTGGTGAAGTCCCAGCTGAGCAGCTAGGCACTTTATTTTAAAAGATGAAACAAAACATCAGATTAAAAACTATATGTTGATTTTACAAAAAAATTAGGAATATTTGCTTTGGAAAAAGTTAATATAAAATAAAGGATGTTTTCATTTAAGAAATGGTACAAATGACTGTTAAAATGAAAGCAATTCAATTATCTTTATATGCCTTTAAATAAAGATAAATTAGTTATCCCATACCAGGTTATAAATATAATCTAGTTTGATTTTAAACAGAACCTACAAACAAGTACAATTTTACAAATTAACGTTGGATAACAGATTATGTACTTATTTATTTAATCTTTTGCCATAGTGGCTCACGTGGCCCAGGTTGGGTTTGAACCTGTTGTGTAATGGAGATGACTCTGGACTCCTGCCTGACCTTTCTGCTTTCACTCTCCATGTGCCAGATTTTGTTTCTTTAAAATAAAAAAAAATCTATTTTCCTACATTATTATTTCTAGGGATAGGAAACAAAGTGCTTGATAAAGAACAACAAATGAGCTTCTAGGAAATGTCTCATATGTTATTTCTAGAAAATACTGACTTGTTCAAAACATATATACATGTTAAATGTAATACAATGATCGAGTCAGTAAACATAATAAAACATTAAGGCTGTCAAATGTGAAACCTCTAGTAAACATTAGTCACTCCTGGTTATACATCTTCTTTCATTTCCCGCTTAAATTAACAAAATTTTACACAGTTCTCGCATGATTAATTTGTAGCTTTAAAAGTCTCGTAAATAGTAAATATTGTACAGGATCTCCTATCGGAGCGTGGTCTTACACAATGGTTTGGCTGGCATTATCGTGTCAGCAAAAACTTCCATGACGTAAACAGGCGTGGTAAACCCCAAACAGCCTGAACGACAAGGGCAACTCATCTCCCACAGCCCGCTTTTCTAATCACTTGAAAGCCGCCTCCAAGACCAGGTGCTGTTCCCAGAGGAGAAAACACTGCCCTCCAGTGGCCTCCAGTGGGGAGATGGCGAGAGTCAGGTACCAGGAAGGCAGCATTTGTGTGAACCGTGGTGTGTTTATCTAGTCTCACTTCTGGCTATAGTTCTTGTGTACAACCAAGCAGGACAGACTCTCCTAACTGAATTCTAACAGACATGTAGCTCCTCCAGTCGGGTGGCTTTATTAACTACCGTTAAGGAGAATCATCGCGGGCTTTTTGACCCCCTAAAGCTGACCACTTGTCGGACTACCACAATTAGATTGTGCTAGCCCCCAATAGTTTCTCACTTTCCGGCTAAGTAAGAAGAGATTTCATCTCGATGTTTCCCTTGTTGGCCAATTTTTTAGCTAAAAGACATTTAAAATTGTACAGCAGGCAGAACCCCAGGGGACAGGACAGTGTTCCAACATCCTTAAAGGCTTCCCGTCACTTGAAAAACCAAATTCTTCCTCCTGTTTCTTCAACTAACCAAAGTAGGCAAAAGCAATCGTAAAAGTCTTTGTGTCTAGCATTGGAGCTTTCTCATATTTCACACCATTATATAAATGTCACTCTAACCTATATGTATCACAAATGCTACGCTAAATTAGGGCCAAATTTGCAACCCAGTTTAACTGGGTTTCCTCTTTTTGCAAATGCAGTTTTTGTGTCTGCATTTAGCAATGCATACAAAACTGTCCGCGTAGCTAACTGCTTCGAATTGCTAAATTTGAGGATGGATGTGTAGATCGCTCGTCTTCATGCATGTGCCAAACATTGCTGTTTCTAGTCATAGGAATATTTCCTAATCAGACGGACCTTGACTGGGGTGCATTATTCACGGACCAGGAAAAGAGTTTTCAAATCTCCTCTCTCCTCTATTCTTCAGTGACCACCATGGAACTGCAGCCATGATAAGGTCATGGTCTCTGGAATCTCAGGGGTTCATTCCTCGCTAGTCATGTGATTTTAACTTGGCCTCCCCCCCCCCCCGAACAAGAAAACAAAAGTAATAATGCCAGTCTCCTACTGAAATGGAATCAGGGAATGTAGGTGAAGAGTCTACCACAGAGAAAGACTTTAACCAAGACGTTATTTTCGGTCTTTCACTGCCAACTCTTAGAATAATAGCCTGCTATTAAGTTTCCCAGGGGTATGATTTTTCTAAGCTAATCCTCGTTTATCATTAATGAACAGATCTTCATTTACCGTCTAGAAGTGTCATGAACCTTGCAGATATATTCTTTAAAAACAAACGCCTTATGCAGAAGAAAACATTTTTAACACCGTATTGTTCAACTATAGCACCTTTAGATAGGAATCAGCCCCCCCCCTTTACTTACAGGGAAGGTCTCATCCATTGTACATTCACCTGCATTCCCAGAGCCCATCAGAGGTTTGGAAAGGACAAATGGAAGAAGTGTAACTGTTGTGAAGGTAGACTAAGAATTAGACATATTTCGTACAGCGTAGTGTGTTACAGCGTTTCTGCACTTGAGGGTACGGAATGCCAGCACCACACCTGTTCTGGTTAGTTTTACTTACAGAATATATATTTCAGAAAGAAAACTGGTGTGTGCTGCAGGAGATTAACTCACTATCCTTTGAGATGATGAACAACGGGTACAGTTTTAAAAGGGACATCTTCTTTTCACTAGCTGTGGCGGCTATGGCTGTTTACTGAGCCATGGTCTCGTACCAGTACCTCCTCCCTCTTCAGCATCAGAAAGCGAGGGCATCTTTCTTTTTTGATAAATTCGCTGAGTGTTGTCTTCACCAATTGTGACAGCTCACCAATACTTGAAGTTAAGCATCGTAGACTCCTTGACTACTCAAAATGACCTAACTTTTTGAGGCAGGGCCTCACTGTGTGGCCCAGCTTGGCCTGGAACCTCGGTTCCTCTGTCTCTCCAGCACTGCCATCATGGATCTGTGATGCTGTACCCATCCCCAAACAGGCTTTTGTCATTGACAGCAATTAAGACAGACTGGTGAATTGAGAATGCAATAGTGATCTGAATTTTTTTTTTTTTTTGGATTTTCAAGACAGGGTTTCTCTGTGGCTTTGGAGCCTGTCCTGGAACTAGCTCTTGTAGACCAGGCTGGTCTCGAACTCACAAAGATCTGCCTGCCTCTGCCTCCCGAGTGCTGGGATTAAAGGCATGCGCCACCACCGCCCGTGATCTGAATTCTTTTAGCTGAAAACGTGTATTATTTGAGGACAAAGCAAATGGAAGTACAAGTAGATATTGCTACACCGAAGCCTATGTATAAATATTGTCTATATATTTGTAAATATGAAAGACACTGGGGATATAGCTCAGTGGCAGGCATAAAGTACGTGTGCAGCCACGAGTTCAATCCTCAGCACCCAGAAAATGGAGGGAAGGAATAACTTTGCTATGGCTAATCTAAATTACTGCCAAAAATAATCTGATAATTAAACCTATGCATTTATGATAAACATTTTGAATTTTGAAAAGTATATCATAATTTCAACAGTATCAAAACAATCTAAAGTCAGACACTTTTGCTGTATATAATTATAGTATTATAATTCTCTACCTTGACAGATGACAATTTTAGAACATTCTAAATACAACTTCTAGTATATGCACTAAAATAAAATGTAACAGATAGACAACTCACCATAATATAAGTAACACATTCAAATTTAGTAATTTATTTTCCAGGTGGAAACCAGGCTTCTTGGAAGACTTCACACTATGCCAAATGGTCTGATTTCACCACAGAGGTAGGCACAAGGGGACTAAATTTACCTCTGTGTAATTTCTGTTAGCTACATTTTACATGCAAATGTATATACAGCCATGCTAATGAAGTTAGAGAGAAAGTTGGCAATCCTATTTTTCTGTTTTATTCAAAAGCAACTTTTCAATGACTTTCTCGCTTTTTAAACCTTTCTTCATTTAATCGCAAGAAAACTGAAAAGCCTAACAATGCCTTCAAATTGGATCACAAGTTAAGAAAAACAATACTTATGCATAAAATTTAAGCTCAGTAAGATCATTTTCTTCCTATACATTTTAGTTTTCTGGGCATAGAATGCTTCAGCTGAGATCAGAGAAAGGTAATCACATCTAAAACACGGCAATGGACTGATTCACACACGGCTTCTTCAGAGGGAAGAAAAGGTCTATGTCCCACATTGCCTTGAATGCTAAATTCATCATCAGCCCAAATATTTTTCTAGAAAATGTAAACAGATACATTTAAATTTTACATGAGTATTTCCTGTTAAGCTTTAAGCTCAAAGCCTATATTAGCAAAAGTGTGCAGGATTCTTTCGATTGGAAAATTAATAACCTCAAATTTGTCTCAGAGTAGAAGTGCCCGTAGAATGCAAGAAGGAAAGTGGTCGTAAGCTAAAGACACAGGTCACGTGGATGGTATAGAGTGGAGATGCACAGGCGCTCACAGGGGAAAGAGAACCGGTGACTTCAAGTCTGCTTCGCATGTCACAGTCAGGTGAGGACAGAAAAATAAAGACAAAACTTTCTCTCCTTTCAATGCTAAGGGCAATCAGGATTTTGAGGTGAGTTCCAAGTTCCTAGAACTTGAAAATGCCAAAGACCCGGAACATCCCAGAAATAAAGAGACCTTCAGCCCTGGAAACGTTAGAATCCACAAGACACGGGTGGTGTGGTTCTGGGGTACAGGACTTGGCTCACATACCTGAGACCCTGGGTTCAACTGCTAGCAGTAGGGGTAAGATTCATAGTAGCATTTGTTAGTCACTCCACCCTCACACTAGGAGCAGGACTCAGGATGAAGAAAGGAGCATGAAGAGAGGACTCTAAGTGCTCCAGGGAAGGCTGCTGTGAGGAGCGGCAGGCCCTCTTCAGGGGCTTAGGTTGCCCACCTACTTCAGTCACAACTACTGTATCATTTTGTTAGGGAAAACATGTGTGTTGTGTGGTTTGTGGTGTGTGTGTGTGTGTGTGTGTGTGTGTGTGTGTGTGTGAGAGAGAGAGAGAGAGAGAGAGAGAGAGAGAGAGAGAGAGAATTGCATAGGGGTGGGGTAGGGGAACAGGGGTGATACAAAATTTAACAAATTGGTTTTTTAGGAAACATTGGGTGTTGTGTTTACGCATGCTGGGCAACACAACCCATAAACCTTGCTGGATCGCGGCAAACTGCTGTGTGAAGCACACACATGGCACTGCTGTCAATGGGGGAGAGACAGACAGAAATCAAGGGAGGCAAGTCGCACCCCAGGATGTGAAGTTTGTTCCCACTACAAGCTGTAGTGGAAGAAGCTAACACCAGGAACAAAATGTCACTTCCCAAGGTTGCGAAAGCCCTTGCTTTGTGGTCGCTGCGCATGGGAAGAAGGATCCACGGGAATGACTCAATGTCCCTCCTTTCCTGGAATCAAATGTATAAAGTCTTTTTAAAAGTTATTTTTAAACTTCTTGTTTCAGAGCCCATTGTGTTCCACGAAGCAGGCAAAACTAGGAGAGATAACAAAGAGTTGCTCTACAGAAGAGAAGGCGGTAAAGAGCCAGCCCTCTCCAGAGGGTAATTAATCCTTAGTCATCTTAGAAGTCCCAGTTACAGGGAAGGTTAATGTGCAGGTAACTCTCTCTATTTTCTTTAAAATTTTTTTAAACATTTTTTTTTTTTGCAGAATGTTATACTATTAATTGCCAATTTGCATATGTGTGCAGCTGCTGTTTTGGCTCTGAACTCAATCCGATAAGCTAGCTGGAGGTAGCGCAGAGCACTTGGCAGCTTTCCTATTTGAAAAGAAAGCCGCTCCCACCACAGCTGATCGTCTATCAGCGATAGACCCTGATGGCGTGAATTACAATTACACTACTTTTCACACTAAATCTGGGTGATAGCTACTTGGAAAGAAGTTTCATCATTTTTTACCACAAACTGGAAAAAGAATTACATGGTCATGCTGTGCTTTTAAAGGCAGTTTGGTTCACTTTTGTCTATTTAACACCTAATTCCAAGAAGTCCATAGGCATCCAGAGATCTGAATGGCGCGTAATGAATTCACTGTTTAGATGGAAGATTTTTAAAATCTACCTCAAATTACATTTATTAACAAGGCGACCAGGAAGTGTTAAAGTTGTTAGACGCTTCATTTATTAAATAATTTGTGGGTATTTTCAGTTGTCATATCTAGAGTCATGGGTTTGCTTATTTTTTTTTTTTAATTAGCAATCCAAAACAATGCTTCTGCGATTTAACAATTCATCACATAATCTTGGGCTCATCAGTTCAGCTGTTAATATTAGATAATTCGGATAGTTATTTTGATCTGTTTATAAATGATTTGGGTTGCATTGTGCCGCGAGGAACACTGTGGTGGCCCAGGCAGATCCTGAGGTTTCCTGTCTTGCCAAGGACAGCTGAGCGCCTCCCAGAAAATGCTTTGGTGTGTTGAGTTTGGTGAACGAGGGAGAGGGGCAGGGACCCAACAACTTGATTTCGCTTTGTTTGGTTTACTTCATTATCAGTGTCCATTTCCCTTCTCTTTGGAAAGCTGCGGGAGGCTCTCGCTCTAAGAGTGTATTTTATTAGACCCCGACATCTCTCTCATTTTCTGAGACTTTAGGAAAGAGCTGAATTTTCCTCCTGCAAGAAGCCACCAACCTCAGAGTCCTTGATAGCAAGGAGGCCTCTTTCCTTCCTCCCCCTAGGCTCTCCTCCCTCCTATCTTGACATTGAAATCCATTAAAAGTTAAACCCACCTCGAGCGGCGGGAGTGTAGCACACTAATCCTGACGTAGCTAATCTAAGAGAAAAATAGATCTGGTTTTTCTTTTTTTAGTCGCTAGCTTTATTAGATTTCTCACTCTCACAGATTATCCGAAGACTACCCATTGATTGATCGCCCGTAGAGCTGCATTTGGTGGAAAGAAAAAAAATCACAGCTTTATTGGCTCCCAGGAGACAAAACAAACAGAACAAGATATTCATATTAATGCAAACAATGCAACAAATGAGGGGAAGAATGGCCGTGTAGAAGCCTGGCAGCGGCCGGGCTGCAAGGGCCCGGGTATCTCAACTCTTGCCCAGGTCCGTGGCCTCTGAGCTTTGCCCACCGAAGGGCAGCAGGCCTAGAGGTGGCCTCCAGCTCAGGCCTCAGCAAGGCCTACCCTGTCCTCAGTCCTGCAGTAACAAACTGGATAGGACCTTGGGTCATCTTCTTGGCTTGCTGTGTTCGTTCTTCACAGACCCAGTTCCTTGGGTCTTTCCAGCTGGGTCAGAATGAGAGTTAAGAAGGCTCGGGTGTCCCTCCCAACCCTGAAGCAGCAGGAGAGAGACAAGAAAGATGCTTGCCAGGAGTATTGGGGTACAGCCTTCTCTAAGCTTGCCTTCCTGTGGAGGAGATTATTTAGACTCTCATGGAAACAACATAGAGCTTTGTGTAGTCAAAAGCAAGAGGAATAGTGCGCACAGCACATCTGTATCTGAGAGGTCCGGGATGTGCACACCAGTTCGTACCTGAGAGGCCCCGGCTATCTGGTGAAGGGGAGGCAAAAATCAAAATTGCAGATTGCACAACTATTTCCCTAGACCCTTAGGGAAGACTCTCTTAAGACCGGTTGTGATGTTAAAAATAGAGTTGCCAAATAGTGTGGGGCTTCCTTGTCCTAAAAAGATTCTATCTCAAATTTCATTGAGCATCCTGTATTTTCATTGGTTATATCAGCACAGCTCCTTTACTGATGACGCCGTACTGGTAGGCATCGAGGATTAGTCTCTGATGCAGTCCTGACACCGCGTACACTTTTCCCAGGTCTTTCCTTTGAAAACCAGTTGCCTCTATGGCATCATTTTTCAAGGACGACTTGTAAGGCCCGGGGTACTCTGATGGACAGCTTGGAGAAGGCAGAGTCATTGTTGCTTCTTTACAAAGACAGGGGCTAGGATTTCTTCCCTGTGGTTGCTGTCGGTTCACACAACATCTCTGGCCATCACAACAGAACCCCGTCAGCACTGTATAGAATTTTCTAGCCCTTCCTATAGAGCAGTATTGCCCTCTTAGTGTTCACTGGGAAGGAAAACCAAGTTGGGCCTTGGGAACTTTAAAGCCGAAGGGCAGAGGGAAACCGGCTTTGAAAGTTATTCAAGGTTCTCATCTAGGAATAAATCTCATTTACTGTCTTCTAGGTGCCTAAGGAAAGTCTCATGGAAAAGGAGACCAAACAGCAGTGAGGCTGTGTGTGTTGCTTTAGGAAGAAAGGGAGGAACCCCTATGCTTGCTGCTTACATTTCTTTCCCAGCCCCGTTGGACAGAGCTTTCCCAGGCAAGCTTTGTCACCCTCTGGCTTCTCTGGATTCCCAGTGAGCTAGCCCACCGCCTTTTAAGCCAATTGCTTGAAGTCGGATGAATACACCCACACAGGATGCCCTCTTTCTCGCTGACACTTAGTGCTATTTAACAACTGCAAATAGAGAAACTATTTGTCTAATGAGATCTGTTGTCAGGGTTGATTCGCCAACACCGGGGGAAGATAATGGAAGGCTGAGACCTCCCCCTGAGCTGCAGGGCCATCACAGACAAGGAAGGCCAACAGGAGCCAAGGGTAACCTGTAGCTGCCGAATGCACTTGATTTCAAGATGTGCCTACTTCTGGGCTCACACCGCTTTGCTTTCCTGTTCTTCTTTAGAGGACTCCAACCCCTGGTTCAGAATTCAGATTATCAGAAGTGAGCATTGTGGTTTGAGGGTTACGGTATGGGTTAGCTAAGCATCGCAGAGGCATAAATCCTTTGTACATTCATTCTGTCCTTCCTGAAGCATCCCAAATGACAAAAATTCATTCCAATACTTTCTTTATTCTCATCTGAGCCAGCCCGAGAAATGCTCAATACCCAGAATGGAGAAGTGCCTCTTCTTCCAATAGAGATGTACCGAGGTCCTTGTAGGGTGCTGGCTAACTCACAATACCTGGACAGCAAACCCACCCTACTCATTACACTTACCTTAGCTGTCAGCGTTTTTGAATCAAAAGTCCTTGGGATGGATTTAACTTTTTTACAATGCTCAGTATAAAGGTAGGGCATATAAGAGGGATCGTATTGGGAAAAGGATAGACAGCTTGACGGTCCAGAGAGCCTTAGTTGGATTCTAGCTAATTCTCTTTGGGTCTAGTGTTGCTCCTCCCCCACCCGCAACATCAAGAAAACTGAATCGGGCCATATTTTAGGCATTGTTGATGTGAAAACAAGTATTCATTGAGCTAAGTGATAACATCTTTTGTATACGCTTTCCAAACAAATATCAGTGTATCAGTAAGCTAGCTTTTCAGCGTCTTCATTATAGAGCCCTAAGTAAGAAAGGACACACAGTCCAGATTATCTGGCCTTTCTAGATGGCAAAGGGACGTGTGTGTGTGTGTGTGTGTGTGTGTGTGTGTGTGTGTGTGCGTCCACACATGTGCATGTGGCACTGGTTATCTATGAAGGGATTCCTTTAGCGAGGTGCCGAGTCTCCGGGAGAGTTGTGAGTGACTTAAAGACTTCCACCTTTCACAGGTAGACATGCCCCAGTGGAAGGAGACTGTGATGAAACCAGAGCTAAAGGTAGGTAGTAAGCAGGCATGGCGCCATCGTTCTGAACGTTTGGGCACTTAGAAATGTATGAATTCATCTGAGGGGCGTTCTGCTGCTGGAGGAAGTAGGCAGTAAGGCAGTACCGTTGGTTGCAAGCAGTCACAGACGTGCACGGTTATCAGTGGTGATAGGTGAGATCTCTTTTGATGGAGGCCTTTCTTGAACCATAGTCTCCAACAGTCTTTTCCTAAACAGACTTCATTCACATTCTGAATCTGGTTTTTGTCTCACACATACTAAATTTTACAAAACAGAAAGAAACAATAGAGCTTATTAGGAAAAACTTGTCTTGAATAGTAAATTAAGCATAATGGAAACAGGCACATGTTTTAGCACGATTCCCCCCTTTCTTACCAATTGAACATTTACATCTTTTTCAGGGCTGTGATTTTCCCCTAAAGTCTTAAGCTGGCGCCACACACTTGCAGCGAATGAGACTTACATCATTTGTGTCTACAGAGAGAGAAATCTTTGTAAGACTGTATCCCAAGTGCAGGGCCTTCCAAAAAGAGTTTTCGGCGCTCACCCCTATCCTGTATTAGTCATCCTGCTTGTGGTATTCTAAGAACCCACAGAACTAACTCATTTCTGAAGACTGGAAATCAGCTGTCAGTGACAACTGGTTTTAAAGTACGCCTTGCTCGCCAAGACCTGTAAATTCAGAGGTACACCACCTGACTACATGCTTTGTTATTAAAAGATATGCCCCAGGTGGAGGCATCTTCGAAACCAATATATTTTCTTTATAACTGGTGTCAAATTGATGTATATATTAAAAAAATCTTGGAAAATTATCTCAAAAAGGAAGTAACAGACCAATGAGCCATATGTTCAGGGAAGCTATCGGGTTTCCATTGGGACCAAATTTCACTTCACCTTTTTGTCCTTATGTGCAAATAAAAACTTATCTGTAAATATGTCATTCAAACAGCCATGCAAATTTGTGAGGCCCAGGGGCTGAGAGGAAACTATCCTAGGTCCCTAAAACCCGAGCGGATGGAAGGGAACTAATTCGGTTAGCTGTTTGATATGCATAAGGCAACAGGGAATGGAACCACGTAATTTCGCACCTTCAGACGCCATGCGTCTGCAGAACTAGTTAACGAAGAAAAGGCTGATAAATAGTTAATAAGTAAATTCATCAATTCCATCTGATGGCAATGGAACCGCCGAGCTCAGGTTTACATTAATGAATGTAATTTTTCCCCTTGCTGTTAGATGGATTGCTATTTTAACAGATTCAACGATTTTTCCAAATGCAGGCTAGCACTGGAAAGTCTGTGATGGGCTGAGGGCAGAGGCCTCGTCCATGGTTTTCCAGAGGAGAAACCAAAAGTACTCCTTCAT
This sequence comes from Dicrostonyx torquatus, assembly GCA_028555095.1. NCBI lineage: Eukaryota > Metazoa > Chordata > Mammalia > Rodentia > Cricetidae > Dicrostonyx > Dicrostonyx torquatus. The sequence goes on from JAQHUG010000108.1 coordinate 231,096, forward strand.
ACGAACACAAAATACTTCACATAACTCTTCTTTGGAAATTTTAAATTTTAAAATTTTTCAGCATTTTAGTTGATCCTAATAATTTTGCATTCATTAATTTATTGGTATGCCTGGGTGTATTTTAAAGGGAAAAATGACTTACAGTGAACACTTGTGTAGCTTTCCATATGATTAGAATCAATGAGAACTGAAAAACACCATGAGTCACTGAAGCCACTTGATTTTATATTGATGTACTTTTATTATGAGACATTCCAGTGGAAGGGGTAAGGCAATAAGATAAACGAAACCTTGCGTATGCAATAAGCCTCCGCGCAACTGTTTGCGTCAAGTTATGCCGGGGTAAAAGTTAGTGGCAAAATAAAGTTATACTGCGTGGGCTATCTTTCAGCTGCTTTACTTTCATTTGACACCTATGGTTGGAGGAAAGTTTTATCATGTTAATTTAGGCACCTGGTTAGCAAAATAGCAAGGCGCCTTAGGAGAAACAGCCTTCTCATTCAGCTCTTTGTTTCTGGCTTCCGGCTAAACCACTTCAGCCGTAGGGACATCAGCGTGTTTAATCCCTAAGAAGAGTTGATGAAATGATAGTTCAAGTGTTTTTCTGCTCAACCAGCAACTCTGTGGGTCAAAGGAACCGCTAGGAAACCTCCGCGGGCTTCCCAGCGGGGCTTCAACAGGTATGGTTGACTTCAGCCTGGACTCAGTTTATGGTGGATTTTTAGGAGCTGCTGTTCATGCCCACAATCTCACAGGCCAGAATCCTGGACTAGCCGACCAAGGAAGGACGCAGTGTACCAGCTATGTCCAAGCCCCCATCATCGAGTACCCCGGGTCTAGGGAGGGTTTTTGTCTTTGAAAGGCGTTCGTCGTACCCACCACGGTCTTAGGTGGTTCTCTCCGGGCTGTGTGGTGCAAAACCCCTTTAGCCTTGACTTGGGGTCAGGGGGTCAGACCTTGGAAGTACAACTAATTATTAAGGCCCTCTCCGGCTTATTAAAGCGCAGTCGTGCACAGGGCCGGGTGCTGGGATGCAAGGGTCGCAGCCCGCAGCCTTTGGGGGGCTTGACCTCGCCAACAGCTCAGGCCAGCCGGGCGCGGCGCCTCGCACCACGGTTGGAAGCCAGTAGGGTGATGCTCAACGCGGGCCGGGAAACCGGAGAGGGGTGGGAGTTGTGAGGTAGGGGAGAGGTTGGCCTGAGTCTGGTTTTGCTTTTTCTGGCTCTTTCTTCCACCCGGGGGTGTCCCTGGGTCTCGGGTGTCCGCTCTCCCGTAGGCAGGCCCGGCAGGCGTGCAAAGCAAACGTGGGTCCCCGGCGCCCCATGCGGGCTGCGCTCCGCCGGCCAACCCGGGTGAGGCTCGCCAGCGGCGGGGAGGACGCGCGGGAAAGCCGGGGAGCGGGAAGCGGGCGGCGGCGGGCCCGCTGGAAAGGAGGGAGCGCCGCAGGCGGGAGGACGACGCGCGGAGGAGGGAGCGGGAGGAAGGAGGGAGCGCGGCAGGCAGGCGGAGGGAGGGCTGATTAGCATGCAGCAGCGCTCGCGCGCCCGGCTCCATTGTTTTAACACCTCCCCTCTCCTCCGCGCCAATCTGTCACCGTTCAGCAGGCGAACGCTGCTGCCTCAAATGCTGCTCTTCTCAAATGAGACGGATAATTAGTTGCCCCGCACGAATGCCGCACTCTTCTCACCCCTGATTGCTATCACCTTCTTGCTCCTGGCAGTTTTGACACCTCGTAATCAGCCTGCTGCTTTTCTCTTTTCTTCCCGACTTCTGCTTCCCTCCCCCCTTCCTTCCTAGTTGATTTATTTATTTATTATTATCATTTTAAATGCAATCTCGGTGCCTGTTTGGACGAGTGCTCCGCCGAGTTAACCTTGCGTATACGTGTGCGCCTATATATGCATATGTAAACTAGGGTGTGTGTGTGCATGAGCAGGGGGCGGGCTGGCAGTTTTGCGGGAAACACTGCTTCCACGCGGAGAGAATTTTCTCCTAAAGATATTTTTGGGACGGGAGGAGTTGGGGAGAGGGACGGGAGGGAAGAGTTGGGGAGACCTCAATTAATGCTTTAAAGATCTCTTAGAAATTAACAAACTGGGGAGTCTCGGAATCTGCTGTCAGAAGCGTGTTTTCCCCTCTCTCCTCTAACAAGCACTGACAGTCTAATTACTGTAGCTACAAGCAGCTGTCGAGGCAGCAGCCCGGGAGCGAAGGCGCCACGGGATGAGCGCTCACCACCGGCCGCAGCGCCCAGCCGAACCCGCCGACCCGCGCGCGGCCCGCCTCGGAAAGATGGAGAGAGCGAGGCCAGCACCCGGCAGCCCCGCCAGTCCCGCCAGCCCATGGCGAGCCTGCGAGGCAGCCCGGCAGACTCCCTTATTGTTTCATATTTATAAAGTCTTTACCTTGAAGGTTAAAAGATGTGAAGAAAGGAGGGGACTCGGGGGGAGTGGGAAGAAAATCTTTTAAGCTTCCATCCATCCCTTTTCTACCTCCTCAAGCTCTCCCTCCCCCGGTGTTGGTAAAATAACCACGCAACCCGGGGCTGAGGGGGCGGGGTGAGCCAGGCTGGAGTGTAAGAAAGCAGATGTCCCCGCTGGCAGCAGCTTCAGCCTCCGGGGAAAGCTGCACCGGGGGGGCCATCCCGAGGACATTCACCTCCCACTTCTCAGGCTTCCCGCTCACAACTGCCTCGCCTCGGCAGGGGTGGTTTTTCTTTCTTTCTTTCTTTCCTTTTTTTTTTTTCAGACTCAGCGTTTTGAGCACGTAGCTTTCTTACCTGGGAGCTGTTCTTGCCCGGCCAGGCTTGGCGGAAACCTAGAGGCAGCCCTGGCACCAGCTCTGTAGTAAGACAGAGTGACAGACCTGGCCGGTGTCCATTCTACCTTTTGAGCTGTGGCTCCAGCCAACCTCTGCAGAGCAGGAGGGAACCCCCTCTCTGGCAGCCCAGTAGGGTCTCTGCCTTAAGAAGTTGCAGCTTGGGGTACTGCTGGAATCTCACATTCCCACCTCTTACTAAAGTGCTGAGGAAAGGATGGCCCGAAAAGCGGGTAGTGGTCCATTCCGAGTCACTTTCTGGGATGCAGAGGTTCTTTCGGTTGTCAGCAAGTCAGTGAGATGTCAACTGTGTGATAGGAGAGGAAAAATGAAAATTCTTTTCTGTATATCCTGAGTGGGAAGTTAAGAGGTGTGTGTGAGTGTGTGAGGGGAGGCTAGGGGATAGGGAAGGGTCTTTGGATAATTGTCTAGGCATTTCCATTCAGCCTAGTGGCAACAGAAAAGATGTACATGCCTCGGAACCCTTCACAGTGAATACCTAATAACCGCTGTGTCACCTTGGTGAGGAAGACGTCAATATGATATGCTTGGCACCTTGAGAAGTCGAGGTACCACTCTCATTCTTCCACTGGGCACAGAGGCCTGCTCAAATTCCCCAACGCTAAACCTTCCAGTATGAGACATTGCTCAAGGACGTTACATTTCTGTTGAAAGCTACAAGTCAATGCTTACTTCATAAAATGGAAGCCGTGTCTCAACCATTTTTAAAATTTGGGGATAGAGCGGGGAGGGGAGAGAAGCCCAAACAGCAAGAATCACAAGGAATGAAAGGGAAGTCTCATTTTGAACAGTTTTGCGGCACTGCATACTTGGTACCCTCTTGCAGACGTCTTGAGACCAGTGGCCATCAATCAGGCTGCTAACAATGAATAGCAAATTTCTCAACACGAATTTAAACATTTCTAAATCTAAATTAATAAATATGGATTCTCCTTACAAGCTTTTGCATTTGTTCTCAATAAAAGAAAAATTTTTAAGGATACTTAGTTTGAAAGATCATTTTAAAATTTAAAGTGACCTAGTAAGTGTAATAAATGCTATTAGACATAAATTTTATGAATGTTCCCCAAATGTCATTTATTTATTTACCTCGGAAAAAGAGAACACTTTTATTATCACAACACATGTAAATTTTAATATTTAATTCATTTAATCATGCATCTCTACACATAGTAAAAATTAAAACCATGTGTATTATTTTAAAATAATCTAAAATGTTTAAATAATTTTCACTGGGCAACTAATGTCTGATTCAATATTTACTTAGATGATTATATTGTCTGCTATTCTCTGCAAATTATATTATGTATCTTAAAAGAACATTAGCTGTAGCATAAATAATTTAAAAATTCAAGTGAAATCCTACACACATTTGGTATTACCAAATTTAATAGATCTCATGAGTCAAACAATAAGTGTGTAGGTATTTGAGATATAAATTATGATTATGTAACTCTAAGTCACATGCAAAATTTGAATTATTATAATAGTGTAAACATGAACATAATGAATTTTATACAAAATGATCTCTCTTAAAAGATAAGTAACAAGTTTAGAAAAAAATTCAAATAGCAGTGACACTGAATTTCTTTTATAAACCATCTTAAATTTAGCTTTTAAAAGCAAGTATTCTCTAGCATTACAAATCCAGAACATCACAGAAAGCCTGCTATGTCTGTTCTCAAATGTGCCCTAAGTCTCCCCATTAAAGTGTGAATTAAGATGCCGGAGGAAATCCCCCCTGGAAGTCATGGACGGTGGGAAAGGCTCTTGACAGAATTCACACACTTGAGGTTTAAGGCGTTCCGAGTCTGTACCAGTTAGTACCACTAAGTCAGTGTCTTGGTTAAGAAAGGGCTTCCAAAAGGGCTGCAGGAAACAAACAAAAACATCTTTTGTTACTTGTATTTAAAATCAACTTGCATTGAATTTCAAATCCAAATATTTGAATGACTTTTGTATGAGCTTAAATCTGAACTTCCCTATGTAATGTGCAAGAGTGGGCACAACTGAACACACTCCTGAATTTTTATCTCTGCAGGTTTAAAAACACTGCAGCTTAACACCAGCTGTCATTAATATTCAGTTATCACATTGGCAATAGTTCTCAAACAATGGCCAATACTTTAGGCTTTATTAAGTTCTGTATTTTCTACTTTACAATAGGGACCTTAGATTGGAATATACATATACAGGCACACTTTTAGTAAAGGCACTCAAAATACAAATAAACAAATCACATATAATCAACATTCTGATTTCTTCAAAAAGTTTCTCTTAAACGGCTAAACAAATTCTATTCATCAGTTAAAAATTTCAAATATTAAATCATTCAACAAAATTTAACTTGAGACACATTCTCTTGATTTCATACTTTGCTTCTGTTTAACAGTTTGGCCTGATTCTTTCTTGCAGATGAATAAAATAGAAACCTGCCAATAGTTGCCAATTAAAGAACTATGGAAAATTGTAACTAAAAAGAATTACCTCCATTGTACTTATTAGTAAATAAAATCTTGTAAGTATCTTTTTAAGAAGTTTAGAAAAATAGTATATAGAAATTAGTTTAATAATAGGTACTTAATAAAAAAAAGTTGACAAAAATACCTTATTTTCCTAAACTGTGTAACCAGATCACTAACAATTTATTCTTTCCTGGACTCAGGTAAGTCACCCTGACATAGCTAAACTGACATAGCTAAATTAAGACAGTCACCTCATAAACTCATTTAAAGAGACTCCTTTGTCTCCAATTACTAATATGTTTTTAATGAAACTGCTTAGTTTAGTGCATGACACTGTTTTTGCCTTAACTTCATCTATTAGCTATGCATTTACATGAACAGTATTGTTAATCGAAGTTAACAGTGAGCACGGCTGTACAGGGTTCAATATATAAGCTCTGCTTAGGTAGCAAGACACATTCGGAAGTTAGTGCAGACACCTTAGAATGTGGACTCAGTTTATTTTCATGGGAAGTGATTGCTGCAACAAAACTAGCAATATTTAAAATAAATTTTGTTAAGTTTGGGGCAAAGGGATTTTTTTTGTTGTTGTTGACAAATTTTCCTGATGAAAGAAAAGCAGTAATAATTGTAAATGGAAATTAGTTAAGAGCTGATTAGATTCAAATGTTACTGGCTGTAGTTTAAGGAAAAAGTAAAAAAAAATACTCTAATGCAAAACTGTCGTGGCTAGCAGTGAAATTACTACTTTAAAGAATTTTTAAATTAAGATTTACAAAACAGCAAGAAATTAGCTTAAAAGTGAGACAGTTCCTAAATCACGAAAGCCAATCTTCCATTGACAACTTTTGAAATCTGACAGTAGCTTTTGGTTCAGATGGGGTCTGTTCTTGGAATTTAATTAGAGCCCCAATTACTGACTCAGCAAAAGTAAAAAAAGAAAATCATGCAGAACAAAAATAAGCTGATATATATTTTAGTCTTTACAATGAGAGCTGAAGTGAAAAATACGTATTTGTTAGTAATGATTAACATCAAATAAAAACAAAGTAACCCAAACTTCCTTTCTTACTATCTGTGGACCACTCAAGTATTGTACCCATGAGATTCATTAATACAAGAGAATGATGTTTAAAAAGAGTCCTTTAAATAAGTATTTCTGCAGATGAAAACTGTAACATGGCCTTTAAAGCAGACCAACCTCTTTGCTTTTCCTGCCAAGCTATCAAAGCTCTAACCTTGCGCCCATGTCCTGTGCCAGCTCAATACCAGCTCCCTTGCATTCTAAGCTGAATACTTTCCCATCAAGTTGCAGTCACACAGCAGCTGTTTCTCTTGCTGCAGTATGGAAGTAAATGTACAATGCAGGGTGCCATCTACTGAAACATGAACACACAGACTGACGAGGAAAAGAACAAGCAGGAGACAGCGGAGGGAGAGTAGCAAGCATTAGAATGGATGCAGTTCACAGCTCCACAGGAGCTCTACTCACGAGAAATGAAATTGTTTAATTGTTTTATTGGGTAGCAATGGTAGCTGAGACCGTGATGTGAAATAAGGTGCAGGACAGAACACGGAGAGTTAATAATTAAGACTTGTCATGGCCCCTAGTTGTACCTACTACTGAAACATATTCCAGTCTGACTACTGCTCCCGCACATGCTGTTTAAAGGCCTATAACTGCTAAGAATACTTAAAGCCAAAGGACTTTTTTTAATGAAAGAAAATCAAATGTCTGAAAGTTCTAAAGAGGATTTTTTCCCCTACAAGCTTCTATTTATTTTCACATTTATATACTTTTCATTAGCCTTCAGGGATTAAACAAAACTTATTTTTCTCATTAACAAAAAGAATCTTTCTGTGAAAGAACAGTAATCTGAAAGACAGGGTGGTAGGATACAGGTGAACTATAGTCTGTAGGTAGACTCATGGGCTATATAAAGCCTTCGTGCTTCACAAATGGTAGACAGACATTTGATTAACTCACTCATACAAAACATTTCAAATAACTCATTATTTGAGAAATGTATGAGGATGTCTGTTTAGTGGCAGGTTAGCCACCACACTAAACCTATGCTCTACCGTATCTGAGAATGTAACAAGCGGATTGAAAGACAGTTTATCCTGAATATTTGGTGCAATTATCTACATATGGAAAATTACACATTATTGTGTGTACGTGTAATTTTTAATATTTGGCTCCCATAATCAGGTCTAATAAAACATCCACTAGAACACTGATATAAAACAAGCTGTGACGGAAGGACCAAGCATGTAAAGTCATGCCATAAACACGACAGAGCTTTATCATACTCATATTTAAAATTCATGTCCTTTATTACAGAACTTACATATTTTACTGAAAGCCTCAACTCTGTAGTCATTAATTTAAAATGGATGTCTGATAACTTAAAAGAGATTCATATCTGTGCATGTATGACAAAATGTGTGTTCACACATAATAAAACATTTGTTAATGCAAAACAGTTACCTGCTGTGGTCCTCGGACAGCTTTTCCTGGAGAATCCAGCGAAGGAAAAGGTGCATCAGGCGGGTCCTGAAGTGGGAATGTATTAACATAGAACACATTATGGTCTCCAGCTGGCAAACACGGAGCTCTAAGATTTGAGGGTTTTGTTTTGTCAGTTGTTTTAAGGTTTTGTATAGCTGATGTCATGAGGTCAATTCCCCGAATTTCAAATAAAGTTTCTTCTGTTTTACCAAAGTTTCCTGGGTTGTCTCTGCCTTCCATATTAAATGTATCCTGGCACACAGCCTCAGATGTGTCAGGAGTAAGGATGCCCGGTGTCTCTGGAGTGCTATGTAAGAAAGCAGAGTCACTGTCCATGGGTGGAAACTTGACATTCAACTTAGAAAGTGATTCCAAAGAGGTGTCCTCCTCATCTCGGCCCAGTCCTCTTGGTGTAACAGATGCGATACACGGTGTACCTCTGTTTATAACATCTTTTGCCTGGGGCTTAAACAGCGCTTCTTGTTTATCTGTTTTATCAGTACACTGTATGGGCACAGAGCACTGTGTGTCTGCAGGAAAAAGGATACAGAAGGGAAATAGTCACACTCAAATCATTGAAAAAAAATAACTGAAACAGCATTAGGCAGAGGACTATTGTTTTTCTATTGGTTTAAATACCAACTGAAGACAACTGGTATTTTTGTTTGCTCCCATCTTCCATGAGGATAACAGCGGTCTCCTGCAGGTGAACTGAACACAGCATACAGGCTGCAACTTAATTGCTTTGTCTTCTCCTAGGTCTTCTGCTATAAGCTTTGCATCTTGTTCTCAGTTACACTGCTTTACACTTACAAAAATGCTGTAGCATATATATTTACTTTGTAACAGAGCTACAACTGTAGCTTCACACACACACACACGCACACAATTAGGGCATTTATTATTTACTACACAAATTACTTAATTCATTTTCCCTAATAGCAGTGTGTTATTAAGTATAACTCTAATCAGTTTAATCACTGTCTACAGTTGGTGGTGTCAGTCAGGGTCAGGAAAGAAGACAGTGGAGGCAAAACAGGCTGACATTCTGGGATGCACTTTAAGGAATTACTTGGGAATATGGCTGGGTGTGGTGTTGCACACCTTTAGTCCCAGCACTTACAAGGCAGAGACAGGTATATCTTTGTGAATTCCAGGCTAGCCTGATCTACATAACAAGTTCAAGGATAGCCAGGGTTATATAGTAAGACGCTGTCTCAAAAAAGTAAAATGTATATGTATATGTCATAAAAAGTAATATGTATATGTCATTTTCTCATATTTAAAAAGGCCTCTTTAATTAACAAGCAGATGTGGGGTGGGCACCAGAGCTATGTTAGCTCATTCATCTAGAAGTTACTTCTTCAACAACATCTCTAGGTTATAGTCAGATGCTGGCAAGGAGAACTTCTGAGGAACCAGCCAGAGTGACAGGGATCACAGCAAATGAAATGAGATACAAGCTGTTGTGGAAAGACAAGAAGTCAGCAAATGTTGGCAGTATGGGAGGAGGCAAGCAAAACAAAAATGGAGACTTTTTTTTTAATGAATTCAGAAACTGCCACAGTACTGAACTGAAAAGATGGCTCAGTGATAAGAGTGCACATACCTTCCAGAGTACTGAAGTTCAAACTCACCCTGGTGGCTCACAACCATTGTAACTCCAGTTCCAGGGAATCCTACATCTCTGGTCTTGACAGGCACCCACATTCATGCAGATACCCGCATACACATGATTAAAATTAAATCTTAAAAAATAAACCAAAGGCCACAGTGTAATAAAGAGCCAGCAAGAGCTGTTTTCACAGTATCAAAGTAAACCAAACACACACAACAATTATCAAAGCATGGTCCATGTTTATGATCCTGAGATACTAGAAAAACAAAATTAGGTTCCACCATGCCACTGCAAAAAGCAACCGTGCTTTGTAGTGTATTTGGTTGTTTGTTTTTCTTTTTGACACAGGGTCTCGTGAAGCTCAGGCTAGTGTGGAATTTCTGTGGTGTGGGAGGTCCTTCTGTCTATATGTTGCTTTCATTGGTTAATGAATAAAGGAACTGCTTTGGGCCTATAGCAGAGTTATTGGGGAACAGAGCTAGGTGGGGAAAACTAAACGGAATTCTGGGAGGAGGAAGGCAGAGAAAGAGAGATGCCATGGATCCATAGCTAGAAGTAGACGTGACAATCTTTGCCAGTAAGCCACTGCCATGTGGCGATATACAGATTAATTAATAGAAATGGGTTAAATTAATATAAGAGTTAGCCAATAAGAAGCAAGAGCTTCCAACACTACCAAGCGCTAGAATTACAAGTGTGCAGTACTATGCATGCAGCAATGCATTTCTTTTCTTTTCTTTCTTTTTTTTTTTTTGGTTTTTCGAGACAGGGTTTCTCTGTGGCTTTGGAGCCTGCGCTGGAACTAGCTCTTGTAGACCAGGCTGGTCTCGAACTCACAAAGATCCTCCTGCCTCTGCCTCCTGAGTGCTGGGATTAAAGGCGTGCACCACCATTGCCCGGCTGCAGCAATGCATTTTATTCAACGGATGAATTGTCATTAGTGAAACCATCCATTCACAGATGAAGACTTACCAAGGAAGCAGGCATAAGAGTACAGGGCATACAAAACACCTTCCACAATCTATGTTAATAGGTACTCAACAAATGCTAAATTCTTTATATTCTTTTGATCTTTGGGGTTTTATGACACTTATTTGTTGCCATAGTACATTCTAACACAAAAAGCATTCTGTTTGGATATGGTGTCTAGTGCAATGCCTCCACCTTTAGTTCATTCTGCATATACACCTACACATCTCCCCCTTTCTCTCCCTCAAACTGCCTCAGTCCCCGAGTCCCAGCCTTGCTATAGTGTGGTGTCTACAGGCATTACCCTGTGTAGCTCTTTGCCTCTTATTCGTTCTTCTCACCTTGACCTAGACATTGATTCTCTGAATGGCTCTCCCATGATTCTTAGGTGCTCTGAGGCCTGAACACTCTTATATTTGCAAGTAGTTTTCTTTTCCTCCATTAAAGCAAGTTTCTATGACATCTGAAACCATGTTCTGTTCCCTGTTTACCCAGGTGTCTCACCTACTGCCTGGCACACATGATACTGTATTCTTTTCCTCACATGATCTAGAATTATAAGCCACATTTACTAGCTATTCTGGCTGTGTCTAGGAACAGTGTAGTAAGTAACTTAGACCAAACTCAATTGTTTTGCTAAATTTCTTTGACAGTTGAGGTTGACAAAGTCCATTCACTCTCAAGTAGTCACTTTTCTTGGTAGTAGATTTGAGGGTGGCAGGAAATGCTAGGAAACAGGAATAAAATTCGGCAATACCTGAGAATGAATAACTTCTCAACTGATTTTCAGGAGAACAAGGTAAATGCTTTAGAATCGCAGCTGCTGCTAATGGCAACGGCTATTAACACTGATAGCACTTCCATGTGCCATGCACTAACTGTGGTATGTACATTAATTTACTTAATACTCAAAGTAACGCCAACTCAGGCACTATTATTATCTCTAATTTACAACTGAAGCGATGGATATGCAGAGGTTAATTCCATGGCTACTTCCAAGACTGTGCAGCTAGCAAGTGCTGAATCTGGCACTGGAACCTAGGTAGTCAACTCGGGAGTGTCCTCAAAACCATTACGTTAAATTGAACATGATGGTTTCTACAGAGAGGATCAAACTGACGAAACTGTGCTTGGAGTGACTTTCTTACCAGCTGACTTCACCCCTTCACAGAAGACAGGGTACATCAATCAGCTGTAATAGGGAGCAGATACTTTCTTTTGAAATAGCTAAGTTGGTATATGAGCTTAGACATTAAATTAATTAAGAGTTGATCTGTACGTGGTAAGAGCAGAAACTAAGAGGCCTATGCTTATCAGAAGTCTGAGCTTAGATAAAGATCAAAGTCCATGAAAACACCTGTCACCCCAATACCACACTGAGACACACACGCTAGTGAGCATATACGTAGCCTTCACAATTTGTTTCAATAACACTTACTTTTGCATGGAAAACAAGTAAAATGAAAAATTTTAATTTCCAAATTTATATATAGGCTGTTCAGACTACTTCTGCAATATCATGAATTACTGACAAAAGAGCTAATGATTGTCTATACCCCAATCCTATATTCTTCTTGTCCAATAGAAAATGAAATGGGACCCTGATTTTAGACTAGTAACCCTTCACTAGAAAATATTTGCTTGAACATACAGCTCTATCTTGACCCTTTCTCAAGGTTACTATCCTGAGAATGACCAGAAGAGACAGGTACTGGAAACCTTGCATGTGTGTTTCTGTCTTCACTCCTTCCCCTAATATACAGTAAGAGACAGTATAAAGCTGTACTGTCAGGGCACAATACTTAACATTTTGTGCTTTGATTGAACCAAGCAAAGCTTTATTCAATTGAATACAGACCTCAAGTTTTCAAGGTAACGATTTACTTACTATTTGTGACACAGTTAATATAAAGCATAAGAATAATGTTAAGCAGCTTTTGTGAAGAAGAAACTGAAGTTAAACACTCAGTGCTCAGGTTGACAGATGCATACTAAGAGTTAGACTTGTGCAATTTAAAAATGGTCAAAGTATTAAATAATTGATAATGGGTTATGTTCTCTGCATAACAACGACTATATCACTATTACAATGTTTTGATAAGATGTTGATGCTCAGGGAGCGTGCTTATGAAGTCTAGACACAGATAGCCTATTTCAAGTAAGACTGCTGATTTCTAGTATCTGCACTCTGTAGAAAAGAACAATTTTTCATGAACATTACAAACATGAAGATGGAGAAATTCAGAGTACTTTTGAAAAGATAGGAAGATTGGCAAGCAGGGACACACAAAGTAAGTTTATAGACAAAGGTGGTTTTCCTGCCCTCACCATTTACTGGAAATAAATGCAGGTAGTGGCAAAAAGAGAACTTTTGCTATCAGTGATTTTAAACGTTATGAGTGAGAGCCAGAGAAAAGACTGGACCTTCAATGAGGGACACGCTAGTCATCATTGTTGCGATGTCTCTCAGAGTGAAGACTGTAATCCTATTACTAGGGAACTGCCTGGAGGATACTCCACATCACAGGGGCAAACAGGAAGCCATCATTCTAAATGATCACTTTACTTTCTGTTTATTGACGTGTCTCGATGCTAGACTTAATTGCTGATATTTTGTTATTAATATTTAACTACTGAAGCAACTACCAAAATTCCAGTCTGGAGCTTAAAAAAAACACACAACACACAAAACTAACCCAAAAAACCAACACATACATGCACTCACAGATGTTCCTAGGTGGCATTTTATACTCCATTTTTATTTTGTGCTGCCAAGAGAAGTGGGTCTAAGGAAATGTGCACTCCACATTTTCATTCTTGAACTAGATCATCTGAAACTCTAAGTAGTGTTTGGTGACATTTTTGGGCAGAACTTGGTTATAAACAAGGGTGATGTTATAATTTTACTCAGCTCAGATACAGTAGTGTTGCTTTAAGGTCACTTACCGACATTTGAGTTCATGTTTAACACGACCCCCAAATAAAAAAAAAATAGAGATGTATTCTATATTTTCAAGATGATAGTTCTCATTAAGCTGATTGGTAATTAGGCTATTCAATTAAGTCTATACAGTACCATATACAATAAAAAAATAGTGAAAAAGCAAAAATTCTATGTACAGCATAGAATTTAATAGCATATATCTGTTAAACCATAAGGGACAAGATGCAGATTATTAGCCTTTCATAAGCATTTGGAAGTATTTTTAAACTAAAATTTAAATGATTTCAACCAGTACAATTAAAATTACTATAAAATAAATTAAATCTTACCAGTTGCAATATCTGGTATATTAAGTTTGCTTAAGTGGTCTTTCTGTGCTTTTGCTAGCAAGCATATCCTATGAAATTCTTCCTTAAGGTCCCAGAAAGTCTTCTCTATATTATCCCTAAAAACAAATCAATATTTTAAAATGTAAGGTTATACATTCAAATGATTTTTATTATAATTAAATATATATAGCATAGTTTTTATGGGTCACAGAATTATAAAAAGGTTAAATGTTAAAACTAAAATTTAAATTTGTAGAAGATACACTAAAAAACAATTCTAATATTTGAAAAGCTAGGTACAAAACAAATGATAAAAGGTCTAGTTCATTTGCCGGGCATGTTAGTGTATTTACCCATTCACATGCCACATGGATGTTCTCCATAAGCATCATGAACAGAGTATTAATTACTCTTCACTCTGGCTCACATCAGGATTCATCACATCCAACAATGTGGCCACGATACAGGGCGAGAAGTCAGCTTTCAGATCTAGTTCTGTTTGTAACCATATGATGCAGTTAGGTCATTTTCACATGCGGGTCCATTTCAGGGGTTAACAACTATTTTTTCTTTTACAATTGCTAAAAATTTTAAAAGCATACAAAATATTGCATATTTAATTTGTTTAAATCTTGAGTTGGCAAAGGTTCTAGAAGCACCTGTGATGATGTGAAGGGAGGCTGAGATCCGCTGAGGGCTCTTTTCCAGAAGAAACTTGTCTTCTCCCCTTAGGAGGAAAAGAAATGATCACTTTACATGCTTACAAACTCACACAGGAAAACACAATACAGCATTCACCTAATTAAAACCAATCACATTAATGTGTGTGTGCTCTCTCACACACAGTACAAGAGGTTTTGTGTATCCATAAAAACACAATAGGTTCTTTTTTTCTTTAAATGAGATCAAGGAAAATGAAAATTAAAAAAAAGTATATAAAAAATTTTCAGTCATTTCTTTGATTATTGTCTCTACTAATGGTAATTAAAAAATTTTTCATATTCAGTTAATCAAAATACTACTCTAATCACCAAGCACTTCTATGCCCAGGAATTAAGGGACAAAATATTTCTGACACTTTGTCCTTTGGTATTCATTAATAATGGCCTATATATGTAAATCAATGCCCTTGTCTTTTGTTATAGTTTTTTTAAAATAAGAAATGCAACTGAAACACAAGAAGTAACCAAACTACAGCTCCTGCTGTATCTAACAAGCATCTAAAAGGCTTAGAAAGATAATGCATTATGTATTTGAGCTGTTTGGATACAAGTCCTTGCCTTTCACTCCCACCTTGTGGCCCAGACTGGTATTACACAACTTCTGACACTGAAAATTGATAACCACAGAACATATTGTAGTCATGTATTCTATGGCTCAGAGCTAAAAATACACAAAACCTCGTATCTGGTAAGCTCTTTGTGCTTTCTGAAACCATAAGCCAATAAATTCTGAAATCTAAAGAAGTCCTAATATTATATACTCATAAATTATAATTTAGCCCAAACGGTGTAATTCTTAAATTCAAATTCAAACCATTTTTACATTTATTTATTTTGTGTGTGCATGCAGGAACAACTGGCGGGGTCTGTTCTCTCTCTGCCATCTGGGTCCTAGGAAATGAATTCAGCTCTGCATGTTCAGCAGCAAGTGCGGGTACTCACTGGGCCATCTTGCCAGCCCAATCTTGAGTAACTTTTGGTTTTATTCAATTAATGTCACTGCTAGTTTGTGAAATAACAATTAATTTTTGTTATTTTTAATTAAGTGTAGGTGTGTGTGTGTCTGTGTACATAAGTGCAGGTGCTCATGGAAGTCAGAGGCCTCAGATCCCCTGAGAGGAGCAAGTGCTCTGTTGAGCCATGAAGTCCCCTTATAACAAAAGTTGCACGGTATTATCAAATGTACAGTAACAAAGTCAAAGGGATGCACATTATAACAAAAGTGCTTATTAAATTATAATTTAATATTAGACTATAAAAAGAGATTATAATTAATGAAACAAATTCCTTTTAAAAACTGCCACTAGAAATCTGCAGTAACTATTTTATTAGGAACTAGAAGGAGCAAAAACAATGTTTAACCTGAAACTGAAGATAAATTACAGTAAGTGGTTAATGATAATACTCTACTTTCCAAATGCTGATTTTTACATAATAACTAAGAGCGACTATTTCTGAGGTTAGAAGAGTATTAAAAACCAACTGGGACTGACTGGGAAGGGGTGAAACAACAGATAATAGAAGAATGATAAATTTTTGTTTGGCTTAGAAAATATTGGTGCCAACCTTCTGTGATGTCTAAATTTGATAACCTGAAAATAGAAAAACCATTGGGTTACTAGCAGCGGCAAAGGGGGCGGTACTCAGGTAACTCAGGAATTTCTATTAAATATCTAAAAATGAAAATAGCTTAGGATAAAAAAATATAGCTTTCCTTAGTTTTGTTCTTACTACTATTAAAGAAACGGCATCACTATACAGAGCAGTACACTGCAATTTCTACCGTTCACTCAACATCTCTTAGTATGCAGCAAGTGAACAGTTTTCTCTTGGAAAGAGGCCTGGAACTCACTGTGCAGTCTGTGAGCTCATCCGTCCTGTGTTAGCCTCCAGAGTGCTGAGGTTATGGTTGTGTGCCACCACCTCCAGCCCTCCTCTGAAAGGAATTTAACACTAGAAAAATATAACTTCTATTTTTCCTTTGATTCTCAAATATTACTAAATGGATTTTACACTGTAGAAAGCTGACATTATCATAACTTCAAGTAAGAAATGAAGAGAAATCTGAACATTTTAAGAGATTTTTTATGTATCAAGCCATTCAACAAATGACTTTATTCAGAGGCATAAGATACACGACAGCATGAACTATTCCCAGTTCTATGTAGCTAGTGCATGTAACTAGCAGAGTGAATGGTAGAAGACGGTTTACATGTCACAGCCACGCTCCCATCTGAAAGCTGAGGATGTGAAGTGGTCCTGAAATGTCCTTGTGTGTGGACTGGGACAATCTTAGTGTCAACTTTAGCTTTTCATAGGTAGGTATCATATAAAAGTATGCTTGTCATAGCCAGAGTATTTGGTGATCCAAAAAGAGAAAAAAGAAAGCAGCAACTGCTAGTCCATTAGTCCAAAATCTAGTTTATTCTTTATCTGGAGATAACAGAAAATTGGGCTAGACATGTTGTTCAATGACAGAGCAATGCTTAGCATGCCCAAGACCTAAGGTGTGTCCCTAGCACTGTAAAAAAGACAAAAAAGTAATAGAAAATGTTTTTGTGTTGCCTTTCAGAAAGTACTAGATATCAACCCCTTTTAAGAAAGAAATGTAGACTGAGCCAGGCCTATAATTGTAGCACTTGGAAAGCTGAGGCAGGAGAATCTCAATTCAAGGCTAACCTAGACCATCTACATAGAGACCGCAGAGTAGCATGACCAGGCATTGCTAAATATGTCACTGAAAGCTTATCCAAGACCTTCCTGCTCAGCTTCCCAACTGCTAGGATTATAGGCATGGCTCAGTTTACATTTTGAAACAAGTATTACCTTTTTTATAGCTGGTATAGAAAGTGGAAGTATTTGTATATTTTCTTATATTTAAGTAACCTAAACCTTAATTTTATTTTTATTTTTACTAATTTATTGTTGGGAATTGAGCCCATGACTTCAAAACATCTAGCTAAGTACTTTACCACCAGTGAGCTATACCTCCAGCCCTAGAAAACTAATTTTAAATAAAGCAAGTAAGTTTGCAGTGACATACATAGCAATGCCTGTCATGTTACGACAGTTTGCATGAAGTTATTCCTTCTAAACTTTAGATGGGATCCTTGTATGCAAATAATGTTTACTTTCAGGTGCTTGGGCAACTCAGTGGAGTCAGTACCAATTCTTATAATTCCTAAATTATGTTCAAGAATATTGTTCTTTTAAAACAAAAAAAAGAAAACTACACTTTCTTTTTGCTGATTTTTTTGAGACAGGGTTTCTTTATGTAGCAGTGACTGTCCTCAAACTCCCGATGTAGATAGACTGGCCTTGAAATCACAGACATCTGCCTGCCTCTGATTCCTGAATCCTGGATCAAGGCGTGATTTTAAGAAAATGGCCAACTAGAACTTGGCTGTGTGGATCAGGCTAGTCTTCAATTCCCAGGGTCCCTTCTGACTAAGCCTCCTGAGTACAGGGATTACAGGTCCATGCTAGAGAACTATTTTTACTTTGAGCAATGTAAATCAAGAAACACACCAAGGGGAGAGAAAAGGTTCATAAAGGGTGATAAACTGTGAAGCTATAAATGTGAGCTGGGTAAAACTCAACATGAAAAAGGAAACATGAGTTGTGGAAAAAGAAGCAGGTGATTCATATTAATGTAGATTTTTTTAGAATTTAAAGAATTAAATATTAAAAGGCCAACTGAGGCTGGATATTTCCATATGAGCTTCACATATAGTGAAACAAAATTCATGGCGTGATCAAGTATCAGGTTTAACTGAACTAAGCAAAAACAAGAGAAGACCCAGAAAACAGGACCAGAAAAAAAGTACAGGAATGAAATAAGTATAAAAATAGGAAATTGTAATTGATCTGAACAGATTTATGTACATGTAAAATCTATGAGGAGCAAACTATTAGGAGCTTGGTCTGCTGCACATGAGACAGTGTGTGAGGCAAACCCACTGCCAGCGTGGGAACAACTCCAGGGCAAAACGGAATTCATCCCAGGGTTCTGGAGGAAATAGCAAATTTTATAAACAATATATAAAAAAATTAAACACCCTAATTACTTCCAAGTTCTTTACAGGATTCTGGTTTAATATTAAATCCACCAAAAATATCTATCAATTCAATGCTACAATAAAAAATACTTTTAAAAAGTTAAAAATACTTCATCTGTATATAACCATTATGACTTCAAATCTACTAACATCACCTTGAAGAGTAATATTTTTCTATTACCCTGTCTTTTAAGTCCTTTTCTTTTCATTACAGTCTACATATATCTTTCTGAATTTGTTAAAAAGTATTTTATTATTTTATATGAATGGTTTTGTCTGTATGTGTGTCTGTGTACTACATCCATGCCTGGTACCTTTGGAGGCCAGGAGAGAACATTGGACCTCCTAAAAATAGAATTACAAGAGTTGTGAGCTGCCATGTGGCTGTTGGGGGATCAAACCCAGTTCTTCTGGAAGGGCAGCCAGTGCTCTCAAGTGCACAGCCCCTTAATTTACATTTTTAAGGAGTATATTTATTCCTGGGGGTGAATTCTCATGCAAAATAGAAACCACATAATTTAAGTAACCATTTTAAATATGATTTTTCATACCCCTCTCCCAAATGCTCCCTTTAAACTAAACTGATCTGGGAAAACTCTGTACCTGTAATTTAATGTACACAGTATTCTGATGATCGATCTTCATTGTCAACTTGATTAGATTCAGAATCACCATGGAAACACAATTCTGAGTATGTCGATGAGTGTGTTTCCAGGAAAGTAAGGAAAGACTTGCCTTAAATGTGCCTCCTACCTCACAGGCTGAGATCAGAGACTGAACATGGCAGGAGAAGAACGAAGTGCCGGCATTCATTGCTCCTTGCTTCCTGAATGCATACACAACTGACTGGCGCCAGGCATGCATGTGGTGCAATACATATATGCAGGCAAAACACGGACACACATAATAAAAAACCGATACCACGAGTTTTAAAGACCTGACGCCATTATTTTGTGAATTAAGTTTTTAAAAATTGTGAAATGATCTCATTATGTAGCTGTAAAAGAAATTTAAAAAAATGCAGAGTTGATGTTTTATTCTATTGCCAATGGAAAATGTAGATTAGATGTTAATGTTCTCCATATTCTTTTTTGGGGGGGGGTTTCGAGACAGGGTTTCTCTATAGCTTTGGAGCCTGTCCTGGAACTAGCTCTTGTAGACCAGGCTGGTCTCGAACTCACAGAGATCCGCCTGCCTCTGACTCCCGAGTGCTGGGATTAAAGGCGTGTGCCACCACCGCCCTATTTTTATTTTTCTACATGTTGATATCCAGTTATGCCAGTACCACTTGTTAAATATGCTTTCTTTATTCCATTTGATATATTTTACTTCTTTATATATTTTTGCTTTTTTCACTATTCATCTTGATCAACATACAGTCTCTCTCTCTCTTAAAACATTTATTACAATAATTTACACATGTATGTGTGATGAGTGAGACTTGTGCATGCCTACCAGGGCAATCTTCTCCTTTCACCAAGTGGGTCCCCAGGATCAAACTCAGGTCATAGACTTGGTGGAAGTACCTTTACCCACTGAGCGACCTTGCTGTCCCACTACATACATTCTTAAATCCAGGACTGCGTATACTAAGCAAGTACTCTACCCTGAGCTATACACCCCATGTCTCCACAAAACTTCTATTAGATTACAGTAAAAAAAAGTAAAAATCAGCATTTGCTATGTATACAGATAAGTAACTTGTAGAAGAATGTGAATAAAATAGTTCCACACTAGCTCAGAATTAGGTATAATGTTTTTTTGTTTTTGTTTTTTTGTTTTTGTTTTTTTTTTAAAGGAGGGACTCACAGATCACAGTTCTCTGAAGGAACGGGCAACAGGAACTGAATCCAGCAGCCAGGTGAGAGAGGATAGAGAGAGGGGCGTGCGAAAGGCGCACCTTTTTGGTGCCCAAGACCATGCCCAACCTGTTCCAGCCTCTCAAAGGCCATTGGCTGAAGGAGGGTCCCCAGCAGTAACTGGAAATAATTTGTAAGTATAACTTAATATATAAAAATTATCCAATAAATGTGAAAAGGAACTATGAGTATCATTGTGATTGTCTTGTATTCTTTTGTTTGTTTGTTTTGTTTTTCGATACAGGGTTTCTCTGTATAACAGCCCCAGCTGTCCTGGAACTAGCTCTTGTAAACCAGGTTGGCCTCGAACTCACAGAGATCTGCCTGTCTCTGCTTCTCGAGTGCTGGGACTAAAGGCGTGCGCCACAACTTCCTGGCATCTTCATGTACTCTTAAAGTTGATGAAATGCTAGAATATTCCTAGTATTTCTCTAAGAGGAAAGTACAATCTGTGTTAACCAGTGAGTCTCAACACAAAACTCAGGACCCCTGTGAATCCCAGGATCCTTTCAAGATATCTGTAACTGGAGAGAGACGTCTGTCACAGGCTTGTGTGTCCTTGCACATGCCAAGAATTCAAGGCTCTGACTATTCTTAATCTGGGCATTTTTCAGGACTATGTTTACAGTCAACTTGAAAGACCAGAAGTTTCCCAAAGATCCAGCTGAATTGGTGCTTGTTTTAAAGTGCAGGACTCCCCAAAGCTAAATGTTCCTTTCCACTGACATAATCACAAGCATCCATGCAGGATCTCCCATGTAAACCTCCTCCTGGCCAGGTGAGAACAAGGCAAATTCATTCTTGCTGTTTGCTACTTTACAGCTAATAGAGACACTTTTCTCTACTATAGTCTGATTTATTTTGGCAGCTGCAAAATGGTTAATGATTAAACTCACATAATGCCATCCACTAGCTGAACTATTTTCCCAATAGCGTTAAGATGGTATTTGCAGTGTTTACCGCACTGGCATCTACACCGATGGCACTAAAGCAACTGTGAGAGAATCTGCTGACGTTCTCTTCAAGTGCAAGGGTTGTCTTGGGGGACAAACTTGTGTAATGTTTGAGTTGCAAGCTGAACTAGTCACTCTTTTTTTTTTTTTAATAGAATGCTATTTTCACTTCAAAGAATGAATGACATGCAGACTATGGTTATTCCGACATTTTCTCAAAAGCAAATGAAGCTAGCCTGTCACTTTAAGGAAAACAAGTGACAAGACTTGTTGCCAATAATAAAATTTAAGCTCTCAAGTGAGAATTAAAATTTGGAAAAGTTGTACCTATTATAGTAAGTTTGACAGCTGCCCAATAGCTAGAGGTTTCTGTGGTGTGTTTGACGATTATATTAAATTTAATTTTTAAATATTACTTAATAAGTCAACACTTAGAAGATCTATAATCTATACAGTAAATCAATATTCCCCAAATGGTTAACTCATTATAAAACCATATGAGTAAAAAGACAGTCAAAATGTAACACAGACCACTGGCTTTTAAATAGGTGAGAAGTTCACTGAAGTGGCTTCAGATGTTTAAGAAACTGGTGAGACGGCACAGCAGGTAGGGGCACCTGCCATCAAACCTGATTACGGGATTTGATCCAGACTTCTGCATGTTGTTCTCTGACCTCCACATGTGCACCATGGGGTGTGTGCACACACATGCCAACAAAATTAAAAAAAAAAAAAAAAGGAACTGCCTCTAACCAAGTATTGGTGCATTATCAAAGAACAATACCCACAACAGTTAAAAGCTTTCTTGTACAACCATGTTGTGTACATGAGGCTGGATTCTTAACATATGATTTAAGGAAGAAAGCATAAAACAAAACCAAAATACAACAAATTGAATGTAGGTGTATCCTATAACATTGAAAAATAATACCTTCAAACTAGATGTGGAGAGCTTTTAGGATGACAGAATTAAACACAACAGCAAGAGAAACTAGATTGTGTTGCTGGGGTGGGTGGGATGGGGATGCTGTTCCTTACCTACTGAGGTTGTGAGAGGAAACAGTTTTCATATTTTAGCATAGAAAC
>JAQHUG010000108.1:257923-268474 GCA_028555095.1 Dicrostonyx torquatus
AAGTAGATCAAAGACCTCAAATTTGAAACCTGAAACACTAAAACTGCTAAAGCAAGTATAGGTGGTAGCTGACAAGATACAGGTATAGAAAGGACTTTCTGAATAGGATTCCACTTGCCCAAGAATTAAGGCCAACAATTGACAACTGGTACTTCATAAAAGTAAAAAACTTCTGCACAGTCAAGAAATCAATCAAGTAAGAGAAGGAATCCACAGAATGGGAGAGAATCCTTCCCAGTATACATCTGACAGAGGATTAGATGCAGAATATACAAAAAACTGAAGAAAAAAAGAGTCAAAGGAACAAATGACCCAATGGAAAATGGACTAGGAATCTAAACAGAGTTTCCACTAGAAGAAATAATAATGGCTTAGAGATACCTCAAGACGTATTTGTTATCCTTGGCAATAATGGAAATGCAAATTAAAATTACTTTGAGATTCCATCTTCCCCAGTCAGATGGCTAAGATCAACAAAACAACTGCCAACAAATGCTGGTGACGTAGAGAGAAGACCTATTATTCACTATTGGCAGGAATGCAAACTGGTGTAGTCATTCTGGTAACTAGCGTGGAGAATCCTCAAAAACGAAAAATAAATCTACCATATAGTCTGCTATACCACTCCTTGGCACATAGCCAAATGACCCGGCTTCTCATTCCACACACACTTGCTCAGGTATGTTCATAGTCATCCTATTCACAAAAGTCAGAAAATGGAAACAACCTAAAACAACCTTTAACAAAAACATGGATAATGAAAACATGGTACATATATACAATGGAATACTGCTCACCTGTAAAAAAACCGAAATCATGAATTTTGAGGTAAATGCAAAGACTTAGAAAAGACTATACTGAGTGAGGTAACTAAGACCCAGAGAGACAAACACATGTTCCCTCTCACATATGGTTTCTAGCTCCAAATGCTCAGAAGGGACTATACAACATGGAGTAACCACAGAAACTAAGAGTATAAAGGAATCACTGTGTGTGTGTGTGTGTGTGTGTGTGTGTTGGGGGGGCAGTGGGTAGACAGTACAGGTGAGATATGAACTAGGAAAAGGAGTAACAGGGAAGGGGTCCACTTGGGTAGGAAGGAGGTAGTCAACAAAGAGGGAGGAGGAAAAAGATACAAATAACACCAAGATTGTTTGAGAAAGCCTCAAGAAACCATATTATTTTATATTTACCTAAAATTATACATGCTACATAAGTATATATGTATACACACATACATATTCATATACACTAAAGGAAGTTAAGCCCACTTGGGCTGACAATGCTCCCCTCGAGAACTACACACTAACAAAAATCTAGCACCAGGTATAAGGAACACTCCTTTTGAAAGGTTGGTCAGGACAGTTCAAATGACTCCCCAAACAATACTTGTTTCTCTCACAGGTGAAGGTGGGTTGAAGACACCTCACACTTAGGACACAGGACTGGATGACTAGAGCAGGATTTGACTTGAAAATCTTTTTTCTGTGGTCTCGCTTCCCTGATTCCAGAATATACTATGCAAGATGGTGGGGTGGGGGTGGGGGCACAACATATAATAGCTGTAATACCTATGAACCATGATAATTACCAGCATGGCAAGATACACATACAGGTGTAATAAGTGGCACTCATGTCAGTGGCAATCAACAGCTGCATAATAGGACTTAAGGCCCACTCAACAGGAGGGAAATCATGACTGGTACAGGAAATCCAGCCAGCTTCCTGGGGCTAAGGAGGTCATGGACCTAGAAAATAATCTACTATCACACTTCCTTAGACCAGCATAATTTCTTACTCCATTCCAAATCTTATCTTATCCTTACACCCACAAATAAGTACAGCTACCACCCCAAATTAAAGGAGCTTCTCTCTTTAGCAGATAGAAACCATCAGAGAACCGCAACTAGACAGTGCAGAGATTGATGGACAGTGGGGAGCCCAGCCCTGATGGACACCTCTACACCACTGTTCCTGCATCTACAGGGAACCTAACAGCAGAGGGAGTGGAAAAACCCTAAGGGCCAGAATACCAGGAAGTCGGCTGTAACATATCTCTCCAGGAGATGGCTGCATGAACAAGACCAGAACAATGGTAGTATTAGTGGACAGTCAACTTTGTGAGGAAATTTTTGTGGGGTCCCACTCCTAGACAAACAGCTATAGGCAACTAATGGCTAATAAAAGAGGGATAATTAGCCTCTCCCAGGAATAAGCCCTATTACTGGTTGTCTAACTAAGAATGGTCAGAAACCGTATATACACAAAAACTGAGACTGGGTTCAGCAAATTATGCATGTATATATGTATAAACACACTATATAAAATCAAAGAAAACATATACACTATATATAAAATAATCAAGGAAGAAGAAGCTATTAATTTGATAGGGGGCAAATGAGAGTGGTTCAATGGAGGGTAGCTAGGAAGGGCTTGAGGGAGGAAAAGGAGATGGAAATTGCATTTCAATTAGAAACATTTGAAAAGAAAAAATAAATATAAACATAAAAAAGAATAGATTTCTTGTTTATATACTCAGGGTTCACTAGCCCTTTGGATTGAGATACATAAAAGAAGAGAAATTTAAAATTTGAATTTTAAAGTCTAATTTTATTTCTATTAAATGGTTATAGTAGAAGAAAATAAAATTCATGAGCTATTCAAAGAATTAAAATATGGCTTTCACATATGTCTCTCTTTTATTAATAAAGATAATGATGATCACCACTGAATTGATATTTACTCTTTACCCAGGGCTTATTTCTTTAGGCCTTTTCCATAGTCTGCCCACAAATACAGTATAATTGGCACAGTACTAATTCTTTGGAAATAAGCTAGCCAAGCAAAGGAAGCTGAAGGAAAAAAAACAGAAAATGATTTAATCTAGCATCATTTTTTGTTTACCATCTACCTCAGTTTAAAGTTTCATTACTTTGCTAAAATTTTCATCGCATTACATGCTTATGATGCTTACGAGAGGTATGGGGAACCAGTAGGTATCCTGGAGAGTGGCTCGGCAGAGTGCTTGTATGCAATCATGAGGACTGGAGTTCTGACCCAAGTACTCAAGTAACAAGCAGAGCACCTGTATCTTCCTGCAACCTCAACACCAACGGAGCTGGAGGGAGGATTGCTGGGTCTTTCTGGCTTCCAGCCTAGCAGAAAATGCAAGCCCTCGACTGAGGAAAAGACTCCCACCTCTGGGGCTGGGGAGATGGTTCAATGGTTCAGATCATTTGTTGCTCTTTCAGAGGACCCAAGTTTGATTTTCAGGGTCTACAGAGTAGTTCACAACCATCCTTCACTCCAGTTCAGGGGAATCTGATGATTTCTTCTGACTTCTACGGGCACCAGGTATGCATGTGATGTATATGAAGGAATACAGGCAAAACACTCACACACATAAAACACACAAATACACCTTAACAGTGGCCGAGAGTAATAGTGGAGGATACCTGGTATGCTCTTTTATCTCTTGTGAGTGTGTAACAGGCACAGGCACCCATACACAAAGAGCATACTAACATGCAGACACACACAAACTAAACAAACCCTTAAAAAATAGGAAGTATGAAGCTTAAGCTTTATTTTAAATATAAGTAATTCTACTGAGGAGGGTATGACACGTTTGCAAACAGAACTCTGAGTTCTAGGGGTAAGGGGCTGGAGAGAAATGGCTCATTAGCAAATAGTATGCACTACTCTTGCAGAGGACCTGAGTTTGGTTCCTCGCACCTACTTCATATAGCTCACAAGCAACTCTAACTCCAGATCAAGGAGATTTAATGCATCTGGCCTCCATGGGCATCTGCATACATGTACATATATCCACATATAGATACCCACATAAATGTAAGTGAAAATAATAAAATAGGGGCTAGAGAGAGACAGCTCAGTAGCTAAGAGCATTATTGCTTTTACAGAGAACCTGGGTTCAGTTCCCAGCATCCACATGGTGGCTCACAGTATCTGCAGTTACTTCCAGGACATCTGATACGTCTTCTGACCTCTGAAGGCACTGTGTGCAGATGGTGCGCGTGTGCATGCACACACACACACACACACACACACACACACACACACACACAAAACTAATTAAAAAATTTTCCTTAAAAAAATGCAGTGGCAGGTCATTGCCTAAGAAAGTTGAAACAAGGAAGATATATTGCATATCAGCATTTAAATGTTGGTTTCTGCAGAAGCAATGTTAGGGGGAAAATATTACCTACTTTCTTCCCATGTTCTACCCACTCGAATTGTGAGAGCATATAGACTAAATACACTGTAAGTCTGTGAAGCCTCACTCTCCTAAGAACGAGGCTGACAGCACTTCCTACCTTTGACTGCTTATCTCTCAGTGTTCCTAGTTTCACTTTATCATGTGGTTCATCAAGAGTCAAATTATTCTTCCTTTTTTCACTGTCTTCAAGCAAAGGTACATAGCCATAACTGTTATCTGCAAGACAAAACACTTATACATCAGTACAAAGCCCTGGAAAAATAATTATAATAAAAATGAAGCCAGGCATGGTGGCACACGCCTTTAATCCCAGTACTAGGAAGGCAGAAGCAGGCAGATCTCTATGAGTTGAGGCTACCCTGGTCTACAGAGCGAGTTCCAGGACAGTCAGGGCTACACAGAGAAACCTTGTCTCAAAAAACCCACAACCAAATGACAATGAAAAGCCAACAAACAAACCAAATAAACAAAAAACATGTCTCAGTAACTCCAAAAGAATAAATTATAAGTTCTAGTTTTATAATATTCAATATTTATGTAATACTTACCTTGGCAAGTTGCCCATTTAGAGTTTTTCCTTCCCACTAAACACTTATTTTCCCATGAGCCAATGGTAAAATATACAAAATTCAGAAGACTAGAATTAATTATGCTTTTTACATTTTACTTATCAACAGCTAAACTTTTAGGTTTCCTTTTTTTGAGGAGGTGATGGGGCTGGGGATGCACTAAATGCTCCACCCAAGCTACATTCCCAGGCCAGTTAAACTTTTATACATCACTTGTTAGGTGTGCATTTCTTGTTTAAGATAATTATACCTGAAAAAAAAAAACATCTGCTTATAGAAAATTAGAAAACGTAGTTATGTCAAAAAGAAAAGAGGCTGGAGAGATGCTCGGTTAAGAGCACTGCTGCCCTTCCAGAGGACTCCATGGTGATTCATGACCATCTACTAATTCCAGTTCCAGGAGGTCTAACGTCTACTTCTGGCTTTCAAGGTACTAGGACACACGTGGTACAGACTCATAATTCAGGCAAAACATCCATAAACAAATAAAAGTTTTAAAAATTTATTTAAAAAGACAAAAAAAGCTATCTAATTTTTATCACTTGTGAACTTTAATTAATATAATGGCTTATCTTTTGCTTTTCTACATATAAATGCAATGTGTGTACACATGAAATAAATTATATTTATTTTTATATCTTACTTTGCTGCAGACCATGAACATATTTCCTGGTGGTAAGTTAACAATTATTATCACTGCTTTTCTTGGCTCCCAGTTGTTTCACTGTAACTTACCTTTTTGGATTATTTACTGGTTTACTCAAATGACATTTAAAGGGAGAGATGCATAGGACACGGAATGGGAAGGGCACAGAGCTTCCGCACCCTTTCTGGGCACAGCACATGCTCAGCTATCTGGGAGCTCAGAGGCTTCTTCTGACTTTTCATGTCTGGAGATCGACTGTGATGTACAATGTATGTCCATCTTCCAGCACCTGCACACCTTGTCTTATCCTCTTAGGGCTTCTACTTTCATCTCAAAGGCACCAACTTTTTAAAAAGCTTTCTGTTATTCACTGGCAAAGTGCCTTCTAGGAACTTTTATCAATCCCAGGTTTCAGTCTATAGACTTGTGAGTGTCCACTTCTCCATGTCCTACAAGTTTCAATTAAATAATCACAATGTATAGTTGTACTATGCTTTTTGCATCAGAACTAATAAAGCACAAAAAGTAGAAAAACTCAAAATTTACCTTTTCTCTAAAGTTCAGAAATACATTTGAAAAAGGAAGAAAAGAAAAAAGGAAAATACCTCGACTGGAATCCATCAGAAGTAGCTGTGATTTTAGCTTGTCAATAAGAGTTTGTTGAAACGACAGCTGTTCTTGTTGCTCGCGTATTCTTTGTTCATAGTTCTCAGTCTGAAGGAAAAAAAAGCCCAACACAGTTAGCCTGATACTCACTGACAGATGCATTTACTGTCTATTAATAAGCGCAGGAGCTGTCTGAAGCCCAGGTCACTGAAAAACCTATTCACAGGTCACTGACTGGCTCCAGGGACTGACTTGTGATCATCATCATATCAGTGACTTACAACAATTAGAACATTATAAAACTTTAAAAAATTACCTTATTCAAAGATTTCAGTCAAGAGATTGATACTATGTTTTCTTGGTCTTTCAGTAAAGACAAACTGTAATTTGAAATTTAATACTGGTTAAGTAAGAAAAAAACATGAATGGTTAAGTGGATTATGCATTAAAGTTGTGCTTTGAAAATACGTATCAGTCTTGCTGGGCGGTGGTGGCACATGCCTTTAATCCCAGCACTTGGGAGGCAGAGGCAGGCGGATCTTTGTGAGTTCGAGACCAGCCTGGTCTACAAGAGCTAGTTCCAGGACAGGCTCCCAAGCTACAGAGAAACCCTGTCTCGAAAAACCAAAAAAAAAAAAAAACCAAAAAAAACAAAAAAACGTATCAGTCTTAAGACAAACTTTTATATCTTTTAAATAAATACTGAAATTAATTTTAGAGTACAAACCCACAAAAGAAGTAGCTAGAAGTAAATATTAAGAAAACCAAAAGAACAAATATGGATTCTGAAAGTACAGTGTCCAGAAACAAGAACACCAAGGTTAATTTTTATTATATAAAAATATTACTTATAGATTTTAAGTGGCATAATCCCCTTATATTTTTTATTCCACCCGTCTTGCTACTTTATTATATTGGCTGTGAAAACAACAATGAAAATGACATACGTATTAGGAACATAGACATATAGATGTGCTAACCTTCAAGAAACCTGAAAATATTGTATAACAATTAACTAATTAGTACATTCTTAAAAGTTATATTAAGAAAGCATACTATGAAAGTCTTTGCCTCTTTCTACCACTGGAGAAACAAATGACTAAAAATAAATTCCTTAAAATATAAAAAGAATTCTAATAATTATAGCAACCTTTGGTATATATTAGATGTTTGATTTCAATTGACAAAATCAAATTTCACAATTAATGAAGTTGTATTATTTTTAGAACCCAAGTAAGCCTAAAGTTCTTTATAAATAAAAATCTGTTCCTTAAGCCTCAAATACAAATTTAAGAAATCAAAGAAAAATAATACATCCAAGTAAAAAAAGGACTTTTATACACAAGACACTTCAAACGTGAATAACTTACAGAGCAGGTAAGTAACCCCACTGGCATGTTAACTTTGTATGTTGCATGAGGTCAATCTTACATAACTTGATATCCCCCACAGGACTCCACAAATGATGCTAAATATATGCTGATTATCATAAGTAGAAGAAAGAATCAGTGATGAGTCTCAGCATCAGAGAATTCAAGCCCTAGATATTTAAGTCTAATGCAGAGCCATGCTCCCAGAGTAAGACATCTTATCCTTACACACAATGACAACCAAGCTGCTGGAATGAGTGTGGTAAGCTGACTACAAAAAGGATGCAAACAATAGTTAGTTCTTAATACCTTAAAAATATCTGGGCTACATACAATTCATGAGGTGAAAGAATCAGCAATATGTTAAGGTCTTCCCTATGTACTTCATGCATTTAGGACATTTTTATTTCAAAGAACTCAAAATTCTTCATAAAAATCAATAAGTAATTTCAATAATTACCTATCTTTCACTGTATCTGGATGGGCATATATATCCTACTGCTGTTCAGTGAGCAAGTAACCAGATTTAAAAAAGCAGAAAATTATAGAGATAGGCTGAGAATAAGTGTCTAAATCATTCAAGTCTCAGCCCATTCTTCATCTTTTATGCTCACTCCCTAGTTTTAGTGAAGAAACCAAAAGACCATGTATGTTCATTTGGAACCAACTCAGAACACTTGTGCCAATTAATTTTCATCTCTCTCTAGCTTAAAGACATACTTCAGCACATCTGCTTATAACATATTATAATAAATAATGTATTCAATAGCTGGAAAAGTTAATATATCAATGGCTATGTCACACAGAAGTCTTGAACTATTTCTTAAATCAGACAATAATGTATTTTAAAGTCAAATATGCTGAAAGTACAGTTGGACAAATAGTAGAGCATGTCCTGGTCATTTCATGTAGTTGTTTATGGTAGTTAAAGTATTCTGGTCTTATCTTCATGTCTGATGAGCAGAGACCATTTTTCTTCTGTAATCACTAGTATCACACAGTGTCTGGCATATATTGAGGTGCTTGGTATATATTAATTGAGTAACAAGTTAATTAAATTGTTAATGAAATATCTGAGAAATAGATATGCCTTCAAAAATGCCCTGAAGGAATGGAGGAATAACGACCTTGCTTTAGATGCTTGAAAACTAAGTAAAACAAGTTTACTTAATTTTCCTTAAAAAAAAATCAAATGATTGTGAATAAACAAATAACATGAAATCTTTTTAAAAGATAAGAAAATCAATGTAAATTACAGCATTTTAAAACATACAATTACAAAGCAAGTGCATTCCAGTACTATCAAAGACCGTGCAAACAGAAAATTCACTAACAACCACATTGAAAATGTACAACAGTAATGTCTTGTCAACACTTCTGTACAGAGCACAGACATGACAGCTAAAACAGACAGAAGAGAAGATGCTTTTGACAGCCAGTGTGTGTGAATGATTCTTTGAGTCAGATGGCAGCAACAAGTTACCAACTAGGAGATCTGCATGACAACTAACCATCCATCTGTATCAAACACCATCTGGCCGAGATGACTCTGGCTTCTGTGTACTTGACACTCCTTCTAATTCCAAAGACTAGCAAAACAAGTGGTCTCCCAGAATCTAAGAAGTAAACAGGTATATGGGTACTTGTGTCACAAAGGGTTGTGTATTCTTTTTTTTTTTTTTAGTGTTCAACAGCAAAACATGATGGAGATCAAATGTATAATAATATATAGTCAATTTATAAAGAAGGGTTATTCAAGCATACTCTAGAGTATTATTAATAAAGCAAAACCTTCATTTTAAAAATTATTCTGACGCTGGAGAGCTGGCTCAGCAGTTCAGAGCAAAGGCTGCTCTTGCACAGGACTTGGGTTAGGTTCCAAGCACTCACGTGACAGTTCACAACTATCTGCATTGCTAGTTCTGAGGGATCCAACGCCCTCTACTGGTCTCCATAGGCTCCGGGCATGTGTGTCATGCAGGCAAAGCATTAATATACATGAAAAAATTCTAATTAAAAAAAAGACTTGTTCTTTTATTAAGGAAAAATTTCAGCCTGTCCTCTTTAAAACTATGCTACCATATTTTAATAATTTTGGACATACAGCTGTTCAAGTTTTCATAAGTTTCATAAATATTAAGATAGAGTTCTGTTAATTGAATTTTTTCCTATTGCAGACATTGGATGCTCTAATTTTTCATATTTCCCAAGATGTTTACTTCCTATATGGGGAGAGAGCTTCAAATGTCTGTAAGCCATCTATAAAACCCTAATACTGTTCAAATATTATTTCAACCATCTTCAAGCATTAATCCCAATATTCTGAAAAATATTATGGCTTTCTTCCAATGATTTTACTAGGGAATTCAATAAATGTTGAGTGGATAAAACATAGTCTCAATTTAAAAACATTTTAAATTGCTTCAAGATTAAGGAATATGAAAGTTTTATTGAATGTTCTGTTTGCACAAAAAATGCTCTCAACAGGAAACTCCACAATTCATGAAGGAAAATAAATATTACACCAACATAGAGCAGTTTACACAAAATTTAATTAATATACAATCTATTTTTAAAATGTGACATACAACTTTAGTAGCATCAATTTTACTTTTTTATCATACAAGATCATATATATTCTGGCTTGCACGTAGCTCTTTCTTCAACCATTCTTCGCATACTTAATAAACTCCCCACCTGCCCACCCACTAGATATGAGGTCTTATCTAGGATATATTGAGTTAGACAGATCAGAGTATCAGTTTGGATATCTACTGCTAGTACTGTCATCCATTTCTCAGGATACTAAGTGGTGAACTATGAAAAACTACTTTTAAAGTTTTGGTTCCAGAGTGGGGATGCTCCTGCTAGCAGCCAAACAAACATTATGTTGGACTGAAAGCTCAGACTTCCCCCTGGCCACTTTGTGCCTCTGATACCCTTAAGCCAACAGGCTAAGAAAGGACTAACAGTGTTAGGCAGGTGATTGACCCAGATTATCAAGGGGAAATTGGACTGCTTCTCCACAATGGGAGGTAAGAAAGATTACGTCTACAGTGCAGGAGATCCTTTAGGGTGTCTCTTGGTACTACTATATCCTGTGATTAAAGTCCATGGGAA
>JAQHUG010000108.1:286071-296538 GCA_028555095.1 Dicrostonyx torquatus
CATTTCCAACACTTTAGGTCTCAATAAGGCCTCATGAACAACATTAAGAGGAGCTGCTAAGTAAATTCCACGTGGGCACATCTCACTGAAATAAGAATATATGCTGAGAAATTGTTTTGGTTGATACAAATAAGTAAATGATAAATCATTTAATTCAACCAGTTCGATTGATACAAATAAGTAAACATTACATTTTATTCAGGCAAGAAGGGAAATGTGTGTTACATTAGTGACACTGACAAGAGGAAAAGGAGGGTCTCTGGGTACAATTACATTTTGGTGTGCGTTTTGAAAAAAATTATCATCCTCCAGGAAAATATTTTTTTATTGAAGTAAACATGCTCAAATCCAAAAACCATGACCAATCACCTCCTTCTCTTAAGTTCTAAGTTCTAATTTTTTAGCAGACATTGATGAGGGACACTGTGTTCAGAACACTGATAAATGGGTATAACTATCAAAAAGCTGTCTTTGTCATTGATTTCGACTTTCAGCTGGATGGAATGATGTGGTGGTGAGGCTCCCAGAAAAGGCAGAACAAGAATGAAGAAGCTCAGGTCCTTGACACTGAAGTTGCTAGGTCAGGTTTGAATATCCCATACTTTAATTTTAGATTTATGAAGAAGAAACCATTTGTCTTGGTTAACCACTGTTCTGTGGATTTCTAAAAGAAAAGAGATGAACTATATATATATGTCTAGATTCAGTAAAATATTCAAGACAGGTTCAGTGCTGAACACATAGTATATGATGCTTTTTTCGGCTCAGGAGACAAATAGTCATGGGGTTTACCTTTTTACTCATTAAACCTTAGACCTTATAATTTAGTGAGGTGGACATATAAGAAAATAATCAACCCAAGAAGCTAGTTAAATGTTAGATAAAAGGCATGATCATATTTTGATAGGGATTTGCCTAGCAAAAGAGTTAAGTATTTGCAAGACTTTATGATTGGGTCAAAGGTTGGAGTTTTGTGCATTTTTGTGTTAGAAAAGAAGAATGCGCTGTTAAAGAACTAAACAAGATTCAAATAGACGAAAAAAATTAAATAAAAAAATTGTGAAAACTTCATACAGGATACGACAGAATGGGTCCTAAAAGATGAGAGGGACTTCAGAAGTATAAAACTAGAGAAATAGCATTCACTCAGAAACAGCGAAGGCACAAAGAGGCTGTATTTGGTGACTGGGGTATTCTATTTATAGAAGTCCAGTGCAGAGAGTATGCGAGAGGAAGAGTCTAGATATGGTACAGTCAATCATTGTGTATGACTGTGCTGCACGTTATTCATAAAGCCTATGATTAGAGCGGCCCTTCAGAGACTGCAGAGTGCAGTTACTGGAAAAACTCTGAACATGCTCAGAAGAGCAGACTGTAGTAAGCACAAATGTCACTAAGAAACTCAGGCTTTCACCTGTTAAACTAAGGGTTTAATAAGCAGGGCACAGACATTTTTTTACAAGGGAGACTTGATTTCGAACAAAGGGGACTGTCCAGGTATAGCCTACTCAGTGCATCAACTATACCCAAGGCGTACCCAAGAACAAGGCCATTGCTGTTGTCTGAAAGTGGCTCAAACATTTCAATGCGTAGTCCTTAACAACTGGTGCTCTTTGGGAGGGAAGTGGAACCTTCGGAAGATAGCACTTTGGTAAGTCTAGGTCTTGGAGTTTGATAGTCAGCTCCCACTTTTTGTCCTCTCTCTCTCTGCTTCCTTACTGGATTTGTGTGTCCAG
Source organism: Dicrostonyx torquatus (assembly GCA_028555095.1). Lineage (NCBI taxonomy): Eukaryota > Metazoa > Chordata > Mammalia > Rodentia > Cricetidae > Dicrostonyx > Dicrostonyx torquatus. The sequence goes on from JAQHUG010000108.1 coordinate 287,808, forward strand.
GTGTCTCACACTTGTACCCATACAGCTTAAACTATAAGCAATTGCCTTCTTAAGCACTTGTTGCCAAGCACTTTGGTACGGTGGTACATCTATAATTCCAGCTTACGAGGCTGAGGCAGGAGGGCTGTCACATGTTTGAAGCCAGTCTGGGCTATATTATAATACCCTATGTCCAAAAAACAAGCAAGCAACCAAATAAACTGAAAAGACAAAAAATAGCTTTTCATATGAAATATAACAGAGGCTACAGTCACCAGGGACATTTCTGAAGTATCTTCAGCAGCATCTATGTGCCTCCTAGATCATACATGAAGCTTCACTAACTATGTTAGTTCTGCTATCGCTGTAAGATGGCTAAAGAACTGGTTTCATAAAGCATGGAAATACTGTGCCCTCTGATTTAGTCACCACCAAAGCTTATGTAAAGTACTGAGTCTTCAGAATAAAGAATATTTATCATCTATAAAAATAAAACAAAACCCTAATTATATTTTTAAAAAGAAAGAAAAAAGAGAGAAGGTAAGACTGGATGCTAGCATGAAGTACAGGCCAACAAAGAAAACTATGTGGGAATAGTCTTTAGAAACTACTGCTATATTCTAGATGAAAGTGAATAAAACCAGAGAAAATAAAAGATGAGTGGATTCAACAGACACTTCAAAGTTGAAATCAGCATGATTTCTGATGGCCAACTTGATAAGAAGGCACTAATGAATCTATACTAGTCACATATGAAACGGGTGTCAGGCTCTGCATTCTGCTCAACACGTACTCAAGATGGTTCTGCTGCAGGTGGCCCATTAGCACTTTAGGACAGTAGTGAGAGACACAGAGAGGGACAACGCTTGGCAGGGTTGGGTGGGGAGGCTGAGGATACAGTGAACTAAATTTTGAACAAGAATGCTAAAAAGGATAATAAGGAAGAAAGAGCCAATTGATAACTTATTAGAACTAAAGGTTAAATATGTTTCCCTACTGTTTTTATTCCTTGTCTGTTTTGGATGCTCTGACACTGTGGTATACCTTTGAACAGTCATATCCAACTCTTCTCACCAAGAAAATGTAGAAAAACTTCAATTTAAAAAAAGGAAATCGCAAAGAGAGAGAACCAGAATTTATTATTATACCACTTTGTATCACTAACAGTTATACTTTTTTTTCTTCTCCCACATGTAAACCAAAAAAGACAGGCCTACTTACCTATAAGATGCTAGAAGGAAATCTAGGAAATTCATGAAACCTGCATTGTAACATAATTTTATGATTTTCTAAAAAGAGATTAGATTAACGAAATAGGAATTAATGCAGATCTGTTAACATTTACACATAGATAAAAAACAGGAAAAATCTCTGGCATAGTGCTGACCACATGACTTATTTTACTATTTCTGTGTGTATGGACATGTGCAGGTGGCCGTGTACAAACTGGAGATAAATGTTGGACATCCTGCTTGATGTTCTCTACTTTACTCCCTTGACACTGAACTAAATTCTTACTATGTCAGCTAGCAAGCACTATCAATGCTCCTAAAGGAAAGCACGCTCGGCCAGACTAGGCCTTCTTACATGGGTGCTGGAGACCTAGCGCAGGTCCTGGTGCTTGCTCAACAAGTACCTTACCCACCGAGTCATCTCTTTAGCCCTTGAACGCAGGTTTTTTTTTTTTAATACCTTTTCTATTCTATCAAATTTATGACTATAAATTATAACAAGTCAGGGTTTTTTCCAAAAGTAGTAGTTTGTCTCTACTGTAAGATCTTAATATGCCAGGCATGGTGGCACACATGTTTAATCCCAGCACTCATTTTGACGAGCAGATGAATGAGGTCTATGGAAAGACCCATACAGAGATATCTAAACATACAAACTCTCTTAGAGACAGTATATTTTATGCAAATTGTAAACTAGTCTTGTCTGAAATCAGTTTTTTATCATTTAACCTTTTTCAGATATAAATGTGATCGATACAGAAGATAATTAACTATAACTTCCCCAGTAGAATGGCACAAAAAAAAAAGTTAAAATTGATTAGATCTCAAGCTTCATAGTCAAGAAAAACTGGTGTGGCCCTAAAGAAAGAGTGAAAAGTAGGTAACTGTGGCACAGATGTTAGGCTTCCCAGCGGTTTAGGGTAGATGGGTCTTATCAGAGCTATTCAGAAGTTGTAATGAGCGTATGTTAAACAGCACAAAAATATTGACTCTAGATTTAAATGTACGTTATACATTTAACATCACACCCTAAACATCTTGGGAATGACTAGAGGAGAAATCTGAAGAGCTCTGAAACCTTATTTTCTTTCTCATAGGAGTTATCACAACTTTTTCTAATAAAACAAGTTATGACTTGCAACCGTTTGCCCAGCACCTCTTGGTGTCCTCGGGGAAATTAAACACTGAGGTATGAAGAGCTATGCCAGTGGTTAAGAGCATGCGGGTTACGGCTTTATAATTACGAGGCCTTTGCCTTTTCCTATTTATCGGTGTAATATTCTCAAGGCTAAATGCTGCTCAGCAGTTTTAAACTTGTGATTTAAAGAGAAAATAGGCCTTTTTGAGAAAAGCTCCACTTCCTGAAATCTCACTCTCCTTCTATAGAAGAGCTCTCTCTCTCTCTGCAATTCTCCCTCCCTTTTGTTCTGATGCAGTAAGTGATGAAGGATGCTGGAAAGAGAGGCTAATTTGCTGACTCCTAAGTTTTCAATACTAGTTTAGAAACAGAGTTCTCCTTTGCAAACTTTGTACAGCCTATGGCATTTCTTATATTGTTCTCCTATGTTTGGAGGATCTTTTAAAAGATTACTGAAAAACATTTTTCAAAGTTTTCATTTTAAGATTTTTTTTTTAAAGGTTTTTCCAAGACAGGGTTTCTCTGTGTATCCCTGACTCTCCTATAACTCATTCTATAGACCAACCAGGCTGGCCTCAAAATCACAGAGATCCACCTGTCTCTGCCTCCTGAGTGCTGGGATTAAAGGCATGTGCCACCACCCCCCGGCCTAATTTAGTCTTTATTTTATATTTTATCAAAAGCAATACATATTTATATTCTACTGAGACAAACAGCTCTACAAGGTTTAAAACAGACAACAGTCCCTTGCTTCTCTTCTGCATTTCCTCCTTCATCTTGGCAACAACTCTTTTTGTCTGATTATCAGTTTCTATCTCTGTATTTCTAAATAATATACAGTAACATCACAATGATTTTTCCTTTTGTCTTCCCAGTATTCAAATAAGAATTTTATCTTTAAATACTCCCTACTTACTCTCCCCATTTTTCTTATTTTAAATTAGCATTCAGCTCAGCATGTATTATATTTTATTATAATACTACTTAACTACTTAACTATATAAAATTCTATGGTTGCTTTAATTTCCTGAAATAAAACTGTATAAAAATTCCTCAATTGTTTTCTGTTGTTGTTGTTGGTTTTTGTATTCAGTTTTCTGAAACTTACATCCATCACAAATTAAGACTTGGTAAATCACTCAATCTAGAAATCAATCCTCCAGTTCTTTTCTGAGACTCCTAATATATGGATGACGGAGCTTCTGAACTCTTACTCTACTGTTCCCCAGTACTCTTCTTTGTCTCTGGGTTTTGGTTTGTTAGTTTGTTTGGAGACTGGGTCTCCCTATGCAGCTCTTGCTGGTCCAAGAATTTACCATGTAGACAGGTTAGTGTCAAATTCAGAGATCTGTTTGCCTTTGCCTCCTGAGTGCTGAGAGTAAAGGCATATGCCACAATGCCTGGCCTACCCCTGCTCCCACCCCTGCTTTTTTTTTCTCCCCTGTTTTATTTTGTTTTTCTAGAAGATGGGGTCTTGTTACATAGCTCAGGCTGACCCAAGCCTGAGATTTATCATCACCTTTCCTTAGCTTCCCAGACTCCCAGCCTTTGAAAATGAACTTTTCTTATTTTTTCTGGAGCCAGGATTATGCTGCTAAAAGAGCCAGCCAGTTCTGGATCAAGAAAGTAAGAACAAGAGTAAGGAGTGGTGCTTTAGGAGCTATCTAAGACTTGGGGTACAGGTGCTCAACACTTCTCTAGCTCCAATATCCCAGTTCAACCAGACCCGCTGAAAATCATGGCCTTAATGGGAAAAATTCTAGCACATCCACCCTAAAGTGATACATAATTCTTTAGTCTACTTCGTTCTTTTGTGGTGAGAGACAAGTGTGGGAGAGTCAGAGGTAGGGAAGGCCCCAGCTGGGTTTCCCCAGCTGCTGAGACCACTGAACTTCTGGGTAAGTGTTCTCTCAGGGTTCACACTTGTGTGAGAGGCCAATTCAAACCTAATGCAGTTTCAGGATGGGGAAAGGAAATCACCTTAAAAACATCAACCTCTTCTACTTTGCCCTAGAGGAGAAGGGCACCTGTCTTCCCCAATCCCTTCTGGGTGTGAATACTAAAAATTCACATTCTATTTCAGAAACGTTGCCACCTGAGCAGTAAAAGGGGAATGCATGAAAGAAACATTTTATCCTTTCTGCATCTCAACTATAGTTCCTCCTATTTTAGCCTTAGGAGCAAAACCCAGAAAAATCTGTCAATTTCAGTACATACATCTAAGTGAGACATCCTTTTCCTTAGTCGTGGATGGGTTAGGCAGACCTTTCAGGACACTCATGTTTTCCTTACTCAAAAGAAAATGGTAGCCAGAGCTAGTTCCAGGACAACTAGAGCTACACAGAGAAACCTTGTTTTGAAAAGCCATACAAATGAACAAACAAAACGACAACAACAAAAAGGAAATGGTATAGAACTCTCATTCCTAATATTCATGATCATTTACCACTTCCAGAACTATGTAAGAGACAATCAGCCAATTTCTCAAATGACAATTTGCATTTCTAGTCTGACTTTTCATGTCGTAAACTTTGGTTCTGGATATACTCATAGCATGTATACTAAACAACCTCTATATTCCAATTAGGCAGCTAATACAAAAGATATTTTATTATAGTTCCAACAGTGCCAATAATTTTTGTTCTGCATTTTTTCTATAATATGAATAACTAAAAATTATCAGGAGAAACAAAATGGGACAACTGATAAGCTGAACCAAAGACCCCTGAGCAACACTTTGCTAAACGTTAGAACCTGGTGAAAGCGTATCTTCCAGGAAGGAAATATTTTATAGGACCACACCCACAGTTTCAGTTTTGCTTTACTTCCTTGTTTTCTCTATAGTTCATTGGGATATATTAAAAAAAAAGTGCCAGGGGATTTTTGTCGTCATGTAAACACCATACTATATACTTAAAGGTACATAAATAGCACAGTTACTCCACATCCAAGCCGTACGGCATAGCTATCATCATACATATGGTCCTGTGACCATCAGGACTATGGCTGTACTTTCTTCTCCCAGACTCCTTATCAAATAAATGCCAGGGGTTCAAGTGTATAATTAGAGACCAGAACATCAGAAGATAACCTGGGCATGTGATTTTCTATCTCTGAGCTAAATATAAATATGGCACTACCTAGTAAGCTGTGCTCATGCATGAGTGATTGTTCTGTTGTGGGTTTTGTGGGAGTAGGGGGAAAGTGAGGGAAAAAAGGGGAGTGGAGAAATAGATAGACAGAAACTCCTCATGTGGTCTAACCTGGTTTTGAATTTGTCATTCTCCTGTCTCAGTCTGCCAAGTGGTGGGATTACAGGGAATGTGCCACTATGACATACTTCACAAATAACGTTTAAGGGGTCTCAGTAGGGGCCATGCTAGAATCTAGAGAGAGAGAAGTGAGGATATGAAATTTTATATGGCTCATAGTAGTCTGTTCTCTTAAGTTGAATAAACTGGACAGAGGACAGAACGGCAGAGAATGTTCGTATGTAGCAGGCCATGTGTAGAGGGCAGAGGACAGAACGGCAGAGAATGTTCATATGTGGCAGGCCATGTGTAGAGGGCACGCACAACCGTGTGGGAAGAGCAGCTCAAATTATTACCTACAATTTGTGAGTTTTATCGCAAATAATTTTTTCCTTTTATTTTTAATTAATTAATTAATTTCCAACTTGATCACAGTTTCCCTTCCCTCCTTTCCTCAATTTCATCCCCAACCCCCCCCCCCCCCCCTCCCCTCTTTCTCCTTTCTCTTCAAAAAAGGACAGGCCTCCCATGTGTATCAGCTAGCCAAGGTATATCAAGTTGCAGTAAGATTAGACACCTCCTCTTCTATTAAGGCTAGCCTAGGCAACCCAGCAGGAGCAAAGGGTCCCAAAAGCAGGTAACAGAATCGGAGACAGCCTCTGCTCCCACTGTTAGGAAGAAGACCAACTACACAACCATAACACATGTGCAGAGAGCCTAGAGTGATGGCACATGACTTTAATCCCAGAACTTGGGAGGCAGATGCAAGTAGATCTCTGAGTCTGAGGCCAGCCTGGTCTACAGAGTGAGTTCCAGAACAGCCAAGGCTATAAAGAGAAACCCTGTCTCAAAATCCCTCCTCCCTCAAGAAAACTAAACTATTTAACCATCCCATAGTATAGCTGATTTGCTAAAAGACTCAAATAACTAAAAAAACTCAAACGATTTAATGTAATAGGTTTTTTGATTTCCATCTTTATAGCAAGTAAGTCCACATCAAAATTACTTAACTGTATGTGGTCCATTGCTCAATAAACGATTTCCCACACTCCATTCTATTGCAAATATTTCAAGGACTCATACTTCTAACTTGCTAAAGAACCAGTAAAATGCAATTCTCATTAGTTTTCTTAGTCTAATCAAGTTCAAGCAATTCCCTAGTTCAATGACTTAAAAGTTAAGACTTCATTTTCACTGAAAACACTCTTTTGGGTGTATGTGAAGGAAAAATGTTGGATTAAGGTAAGTCAATACTTAAAACTATTCACATTCATCACACATTATCTATAATTATTATTATGGAGACTTTATCTTTGAAAGAAAAGTCAAGTTACTGTAAAGGATATTTTTCTGTGAGAAAACTAGCATTATTTATTCCCCCAATTTCTTTCCCTCAAAAATAAGAAACAAAAAATCCAAAAAGTTCTTTTAAAACTACTATTATGGGGGCTGGAGAGATGGCTCAGAGGTTAAGAGCATTGCCTGCTCTTCCAAAGGTCCTGAGTTCAATTCCCAGCAACCACATGGTGGCTCACAACCATCCGCATGGCGCCCTCTTCTGGCCTGCAGGCATACACACAGACAGAATATTGTATACATAATAAATAAATGAATATTTAAAAAAACTACTATTATTCTGGGCCTTGTAGTATAGGTTTATAATCCTAGCTACCAGGAAGGTTGAGGTAGAAGAATCTTAAGTTTAAGACCTGCCTGGCCTACAGTGTGAGATCAAGGTTAGAACTTAAAACAAAACTCCTGGAATAATTCCAAATAAATAAAAGGGCATCAATCATAACAAGAGCAAAGAATTGATTTAGTAACCTTGTTCAAACAAAACGAAAAATGAAATAGGTAGAAGAATGTTATTGAGCAAAACACACTGCTTTTTATCCTCTTCTTCATTTCTGCTATGAAAGAAAAGGTGTTGCTTCTGCACAGGCAGGATCTATACCCTAAAGGAAGCTATCAGCTTCACTATGTTGTCTTTAGCTTCCCCATTCTGCAGGAGACTTACTTTAATGGTAATAACAAGCTGTCACTGTGCTGTAGCCAGATCTCACAGGCAGTTTCAAAGGAAATAGGTGAGAAAATTTAAACTATCTACTATGACGTGAAGTAGTTCAGGGTAAAGGTGGTGTGTTGCTTATGTATGGAGCAGAACTTTAAGGACTGAATATCAGCCAATCATACAAAAGCTGTCCTAGCTAAGATTTTACTGCTGTGATAAAACACCAGGGCCAGAAACAACTTGGGAAGGAAAGGGATTGATTCCGCGGTCTATCATCATAGGTAGGAACTCACACAGAGCAGGAACCTGAAGTCAGGAGCTGATAGAGAGGCCATGGAAGAGTGCTGCTTACTGGCTTGTTCCTCATGGCTTCCTCATCCTGCTTTCATTTAGCACCAACACAGAGGTGACACCATTTACAATGGGCTGTGCATTCCTACATTAATCACTAAATTAAAAATGCACCACAGGTGTGCCCACAGGTCATGGTGGTGGCATTTTCTTAACTGATGTTTCTTCTCCAGCTTGTGTCAAGCTGACATAAAAACAAAAGCCCACTTTAAAAAAAAAATTTTTTTTATTGATTTTTACTGAGCTCTACATTTTTCTCTGCTCCCATCCCTGCCTGTCCCCTCCCCGCTTCAACCCTCCCCCAGGGTCCCCATGCTCCCAATTTACTCAGGAGATCTTGTCTTTTTCTACTTTCTACTTCCCATGTAGATTAGATCTATGCAAGTCTGTCTTAGTGTCTGAATTGTTGTCTAAGTTCTCTGGGATTGTGGTTTGTAGGCTGGTTTTCTTTGCTTTATGTTTTGAAACCACCTATGAGTGAGTACATGTGATAATTGTCTTTCTGTGTCTGAATTACCTCACTCAAAATAATGTTTTCTAGCTCCATCCACTTTCCTGCAAAATTCAAGGTATCATTTTTTTCTGCTGGGTAGTACTCCATTGTGTAAATGTACCACATTTTCCTTATCCATTCTTTGGTCGAGGGGCATTTAGGTTGTTTCCAGGTTCTGGCTATGACAAACAAAGCTGCTATGAACACAGTTAAGCACATGTCCTTGTGGCACGATTGAGCATCCTCTGGATATATACCCAAAAGTGGTATTACTGG
>JAQHUG010000108.1:306684-371721 GCA_028555095.1 Dicrostonyx torquatus
AAAGCTATCCTTTAGAAATGAAGGAGAATAAAGACACTTTGACATTAAATAAAAAGTGAATGAGTTTGTTGTTGTAGGCTTGCCATAAAGAGCAGTAAAGGAAGTAAGGGAAGATGGAGTTTTTAAAAAGCCTGATAGAGTTGAAACCATATAAAGAAACAAGAGCTTCAGTACAATCGGTCAACTACATAAACACAAATTCCTGCATGATTCGGTTTTATTTATAATTTCTCCCTTTTATTTTCTACATGAACTTATAATATGTAAAAATAACTTGCAAGAAGGCACAAGGAATTAAACTAATAGTATTCTGTAGTTTATGGATGTTACTAAAACTAATTAAAGTGAATTAGTTCAATTCAATTAAATTATTTTAATCTCTATGTGACCCCTAAGAAAACATCTTTTAAAAACACTTAAGAGAAAAATGAGAAGGAGCTAAAATGGTGTAATGCAAAGAGTCAGTTAAACACAGAAGGTAGAAGTAAGGAATTAGCTTTGGAGCCTGTCCTGGAACTAGCTCTTGTAGACCAGCCTGGACTCAAACTCACAGAAATCTGCCTGCCTCTGCCTACAAAGTGCTGGGATTAAAGACATGTGCCACCACTGCCTAGTGGGACAGTGGTTTATAAGAGTTTGCAGAAGCATTCCCTAATTGACAGGATGGTGTCTAGGAACCAAATTCACTAGGATGTCTCAAACAGTGCATGACCGGGATGGGGCTTCTCTTGAAAAGATGGACTCCTGCAGACATGTGTTGACTATGCTTACAAACTGTTGTTAGCTGCTGAGTCAGGCAGCTGCCAACAAAATACTCCAGATAGTTGCCAGCTTGCATTCACAGACTAGTTTACAGAAAGTGACGATGATGTCAGGACATCTCCAATGCAAACAAGACGCTATTGAGAAGGATGCTGCTCAGCCAAGCTACCAGAGTAGTCGAATCAACCTTTGAAAAACAGAGTATCATCTAAGAACATAAAAGCAGTTCTTCAATACTGAGGTGGAAATATCTTACATCATAACGCTGTGAGTTTGATTTTGCATTTTTACTTCTTGTAGTTCTGTTGGTAGAGAATCTGAGGGAGGTGGGATAAAGTAAGACCCTGCATATTTCAAAGAACTAGAAAGAGAAAAACAAATTACCAGGGGAAAGAGATGAACACAGATTAGAGGAGAGATAAGTAAAAGAAACAATAAAAGAATTTTAAGATTCAATAAAATAAAAAAGTCTGGATTAGTTATAACTACACTAATACAGACGTCAATAACAGAGGAAACTGAAGGGCGGAGGTAGGATGATATATAGGAGTTTATAGTTCCTGCTTAATTTTTTTCTAAATCTAAAACTGTTCTAAGATAATTTAACTGACTTAAATTGTTTATGATTAAAGAGGAAATAAAACTGCAATTAAAAACTGTAAGGGAAAGTGTACAGTGAGCTTGTGTAAGATCCTGGGATCAGTCCTCAGCATGCCCCATGCCCACCCCATGAGCACCTCCAAAGTCAAACCAAATTAGTCCTAATACTGTAAAATTAGGCTAATGTTTAATGTGAAACATATAAACAGTTACCAGATGTAGTTAAAATGGTGCTAAAAGTTCCCTAGCCTTAAATATTATTAGAAAACAATAAAGGCTTAAAAAATACATAACTAAGCACTCAATCAGGAACTGAGAAAAGTAAAATAATCTTTAAAATATCAAGAAAATATTAACCAAGTTAAGCCAAAAGATTTTTTTATGAAGCTAAATATAAAATGTCACACCCAAGATTAGTACTGTGATATACCAATCAAGAAAAGAGAAAACATAAACAAAAGGAGCACTAGAAAGGGTTACAGAAATGGTGTAAAAAAAAAATGTGGGGGAGCCGCCGGTTACCGTCCAGCCATGGCCAAGTCCAAGAACCACACCACACACAACCAGTCCCGAAAATGGCACAGAAATGGCATCAAGAAACCCCGGTCACAAAGATACGAATCTCTCAAGGGGGTCGACCCCAAGTTCCTGAGGAACATGCGCTTTGCCAAGAAGCACAACAAGAAAGGCCTGAAGAAGATGCAGGCGAATAATGCAAAGGCCATGAGTGCACGTGCAGAGGCCATCAAGGCCCTGGTGAAGCCTCAGGTGGCGAAGCCCAAGGTGCCAAAGGGCCCCAGCCGCAAACTCACCCGTCTCGCTTTCATTGCTCACCCCAAGCTTGGGAAGCGGATTAGAAGCTACATGGCCAGGGGTCGTAGGCTCCAAAAAACAAAGCCCAAGGGTCAAACCAAGGCAGAGGCCTCAGCTGCAGCTCAGGCTCCCAAAGGTGCCCAGGCCCCTGTGAAGGCCTCATAAAAAAGGTCTCAGTCTGCCCATGTGAAGACAGATGGACTGGTGTGAATATCTATACAGTATTTGCAGATGTTCAGGACCTTATGCTGTTTTTAACAAATAAACTTGAGGCAAGATCTGTTAAAAAAAAAATGTGTCGGCTATTATACTATTTGCCTATTCATTTGAAAAAAATTGATCAGAAGAATGACTTTAAAAATAATTAGTTTCAAAAGCCTGCATAGGTTTAAGCCAGACAGAATCCCAACACTGAAAAGAGGAAGTGGACACCAGCTCCCACCCCTAACCAAGAAGCTATCTGTAATTGATATTCAAGGCAAAAGAAAAACCAGTTTTCTACAGTAGAGTCTCACTGGGCTTGTTAACTACACTTCAGGTATGCCCGGTGCCCAAGAATGGCTGGCCAACACAAAACAAACTCAATTGTATTTTTGTAGACTTTTTTTGTATCATTTTGCTTTGTTTGGATTTTTTCATTTGTTTTAATGGTCTTTTGCTTGTTTATTTTGATTTCCATTTGTGTGTGTGTGTTTCTTGGGTTTTTGTTTTTGTTTGAGAGAGAGAGAGAAGGAGAGAAGGAAGAACACAAGGTTGGGTGAGTAGAGAAGGGGGGGAGGAAATCTGGGAAGGATTGGGGGAGGGGAAACCATGATCAAAATATATTGGACAAAAAAATTGTTTTCAATTAAAGATTACTTTTCAAAAAAATTGTCTTCAAACAAAACCTACACTGTGTGAAGAAACAGCACTAAATTTGCAAAGATATAAAACAATAGAAGCCGTTGGAAAAGGTTGTGAAGGGCAACTCGCAAGCAGGAAGGCCAAGGTCGATGCTTTGGATCTACTCCCTAAACATTTCGAGGAACAGACCACGTGCATGAAACTGTCGTCAGAATATGGAGCGTTTCGGCATCTTTTTTTTCTCACTTACTTTCTGAAAGTAAACTTTAGTATCGAAACTCAGCACTGATAGCTTCCATAAATGAAAATATAGATGAATTTGCCTTATGAATATGAATGCGAAAATTCTCAGTAAATCACAAACATGTGCTTTCCAGTATGTATTTTCTTAATGTAAACTAGAGACAAGATAATCAATTTGGACACACATTTTTTCATTCCCTCTTTGGATGTAACTTTCGAAAGCTGTTTGCAGGGAGCATATGAACAGCTGCTTTGTTTATAGATCTGCTTGCTCCGCCTGGATAGGGCTCCTTGGCTGACAACCACTTGTTTCCCTTCTTTTCTGTTAGTTTGAGCTGTGAACCGAATTGTGAAGCCAAAGTGATAGAAGAGAGGCGTCTAAGCATGTGGATTGAAGAGAAAAAGGAAATGTGTAGGCTTGGTTTGGTTTGATCAACCAATTTTATTATTTGAATCTGAGAAATAACAGAATACAGTTTCTAATTATAAATCAGCTCGGTCACAGAAACACAGCGGCAACCTGATTTCTGCTAAGTCTTTTAAAATAGCAGATCACTGCCTCATTGGAAATGCTAAAATCAGATAGTTGTCTCTAATGTTACCAAAGACACTGAGTATTATTTAACATTTATATTTTTTATTAAATGCACCCTTAATAAGTCAGGATATATATTATATAACATATAAATATTAATATATACAATGTATATTTAATGATAAAGCGTTTCCCTCAAGCCAACAGCCAATCTCATTCTTCATATTAACCACTAGGGAAATTTCCCCTGAGATGAGAAATATCACAGGCGACTGCTTTCTTCTCCGTTATCGAGCCCTGATCCAGAAATTCTAGCTGGTATGGTGAGGAAACGAGAAGGAGGAAGCATGGCACGTGTTCTTTTTGATGTAGAAGTCACATACAATTTGGATAATTTAGAAAGAAATAGATCGATAAAATGACTAGATTAAAAATTACGAAATCAGGATGTTAGCAGTAGTTAAAACACACTAGAAAGAATATCCTCTCAGGGATAATTCCCTTACTGTGCACATAAGAAGGAGACAAAGCTAACTGGCTTGGAATATTCTACTGTTTATATCTACAATGTATAATGTTTACTGAAGCCTCAATACATAGAACGACAGGATGGTCACAGACATGAAGGAGGTTTTTACGACACGGACAATCATTTCCCTTCAGTTAGTGAGCACATTTTCGAAAACTCCAGCCAGATGGTTTTCCCAGGGGGAATTTAACAGATTTGTTTTGAACCATCCTGGTAGCCATAATCACAAATGTTTAAGAGAAATAATTGGACATTGCTCTAGAATCCTCGGCTTCTGAGCATCATTTTAGGCAAAATGTGTCGACATACGGTTCCACATCCCCCAGAGAAGACTAGTGTGCTAGGTGTATACTTACACCCTCGGAACTGTCTTCCTAGGGGACCAGAGAGATGGCAGTGGATGAGTGAGAAGGGACACAGTTTCTAGGAACGACTTGATTATTCTGTGACTTGGATGAAGTCATTTTCTCTTTTCCCCATCCTACTGCAGCTTGGGTAAAACATCCCAAACATAGTTTGACCACTGTAAAAGGGCAGGGCAGTGGTGATAAAAAGCCAGGGGAGAGGAACTGGTAAGAGGTTTTAAGCCTTGTCTGACTATGCCACTGAACGAGTACCCCGGAAAGTATACAATCATTTCCCTCTAACAGACACTCCTATCGAGTGTCTAAAAACCAACATGACAATACTGGCAATAGTTCTTGATATTTAATCTACGATTATCCTTAAGAAAATAATGTTATATATTCTTTAACATTAATTGTGGTGATGACGATAAAAGAAATTGTTGGTAGCAAAGTAAGACGTGATTCCTGTATTTAGAAATCCTTAAAAGGCTAATAATTGATGTCATAAAATACTCAGATCATGTATTTCTTACGAGACTAAAAGTAAGTTAATTTCATATTTGAATGGACACATTTGATCATGCTGGGATTGATTTTTTTTTAAATATCAGCAAGAAGTATGACTATATTTTCTTTGAACTTACTTTCAACTTAGCAAGCTAACTTAGACCAAATGTTCCCCAGTTTTATGGTATAAAAGAAATCACTTCTTGAGAAGACTTACATATCAGATATAAACCTACAAAATTCATTTCAATTAAAGACATAAAAATATTCTAGCTTGAAGGTTAGAGGAAAAGAGAAAAGGGCCACGAGTGTTTTAAGTTTTCCTTGGACCCTGGCTTTTTATAAGGCCAGATTTCTAACTGCGACGATGATGACAGAGACATTACTGACTTGTGTCAGGGCGGCTGACACTGACTGATACAGGATCTTGCCATACTGAAGGCATCCCAACCCCCTTGCTATGCTAAGAATGAATAGGAATTAGGAAGATTCAATTACCTCGTTTCCAAGTTAGGCGCTTCCCTTCACAGACTACTTTCCTTTAAAGCTGTAGGTAGGTACACATACTGGGAGCCATTTGTTTGCCCCAGCTCAACAAATGCTGCCTGAACTGTCCTGAGCTCTCTCTTGTGTTGAACTGGGGACTTCCACTGAAAAATCCCCTGCCCTGAAGACTTCCTTATTTGTAACGATCAACAGCCAATCAGGGAAAGATATTGAAATGAAGCAAAAACTACCAGAAAATGTTCTGAAATCACCCGTGACTATAACTCTGACTTCCTTTGGAAGCGATGATATTTCACCCGAATTGTTAAGGCATTAAAAAAAATTAGAAATTGTAAACATGGATTTTTTTTTTTTGGGAAGAAACATTTTTTATGTAGAGAGTTTTAAAGGTGAGCTTACTTGGAAAATGGCATTTTAGTTATTGAGTCACATTTGACCCCCAAATCATTGTATTTATAAATAACAAAACCCAAATTTTCTTTGCTTTCTGACTTACAGAGGCTACTTGGCTGAAGCCTGGGGGAAAAAAATAAGGCATAGCTTAAGATTCTAGAGTGTGACCATAGATACTAGCAAGAAAGGTAGAAGCCAAGAAGTCTCTTTAGACAGAATTTCCAGTTTGAGACTAGGTCACTGTCAATATAGATGAACACATGTTCTAGCACATGGGACGGGAAGTGCTTCTCTCAGGCCATGGGGAACTAGCCTGTAAGATTTACATGCACATGGAAGGTAGCAATATTTGGACATTTTTCTTTGTCATAAAATTTTAGACCTGGAAATTTAGACACCTTCTGTCCCATTTCCATTTTGCTACAGAGGAGGAAACAGGGGAGAAGGGGCCCTCGGAGTCACCAAGTTAGGAGCAACAGCTGCTCTGTGTGATCTGAATCTAAGTGCGACTTCATACTCAGGACACCGTGCTCTCTGTGGCAAGGCCAGGAGCCAGGACAAGACTGGATGCAGTGGGCAGTCTCCCCACTGAGTTAAGAAGTCCATGGAGGCATCCCCCAGAATTCCCGGTGGTCTGGTTTCATTGTCACGTTAAAGCACTACCATCTCTTAAATTACATTTTAAACATATCAGAGGTACTGCTGCGTCTTGTGGAATTATTCTCTAAAACTGAATAAGCACGTATTGAAAACTCTTTACTCGTAAATACACAGTGAGGCATTTCTTCCAGTGTGGTGTGCTTAGAACAATCTCACTGAGGAAACAGCGAACACTAAACATGCTTTTGTGCCGTGGAAAACAAAATCTAGCAATGTAAGTACAGCCAAGAGAAATACTGAAAGCTTAAGATATCATTGGTGTGAGGCGATTTACTCCTTAAAAATTTACAGTTTTGAAGCAAGCTTTGAAAAGTACATTTCTTTGGGGGAAAGAGGTGCTCCCACATCGACTGGGAAATACCCCCATTTTTGTTGTCCCCATCCTGTGCTGCCTCCCTCTGTTATTTATTTTGGCCATTGAGTTTGGCTGAAACCCAAACTACTGGAAACTGGCTCTTCCTGGAAGACTGGCCTCAACCAGGTGGGACGCAGAGAGAGGCTTCTGAGACCATGGTATAGAAGCTAAGTTAGAGATGCTTTTTGAGGAAGTTATGTGCAAGTGTGTGACATTAAAAGCCCAAGATACCATTGACTACTTTAGACTCTTGGCAAGGTAACTGAATATTTTACCTTGTTGTCCTTATTGTCTCCTTTTTGCATTTCTGCTCCCCTATTCTACCTTTTCATCCTCCCAGAGAAATTCCAATAGGAAAAGAAGAAACAGATAGTCATGGGTGGTAGGGGAAAATGGATGTCAAGCCCAAGTTAGGGGTTGGGAGAAAACTTAGGCTCCCATTCAGACAGACAAATGCCCAATAAAAGCAGCAGCACCATGGGGCAGGCGTGTTCTCAGTGTAAGTCTGTGTGCAAGGTCTCCCCATGAAGAATCCCCCATGGCTGTTCTTTCCGTCTGCCTCTGAGAAAATACAAGACAAGGTCTATTTGCTAAGTGCTAACTAAGATTCAGTGTTGCTAACCGCTGTGTTTCAGGGAGACTCTGAGACCTGTGAATCCAGCCAAGAAGTTAGGTAGATAGCTGTGAGGCACAGGAGGAGATGGTTAATTCAGAAACTTTACTTAGGTTATTTCACCAGGCACCTAAGATGCATGCTCCTGGGGTTTCTGGGAGTAGAAACATTTTCCAGGCTCTAATTGTTGATCGGCAAAAGCTCTAAGATTTTGTTGGTCTATGGCTACAGCAGGACAGACTGATCCTGGGATGCATCAAAAACCTTACTTCCCCAGCTTCTATAAACTACATGCAGAGGAGAGTAGCTGATCATGTGAGCTTGCGGCTTACTAGAAATTTATGCCATCATTTCTTTCTTAGTGGTGATACTTATGTTTGGTATCTGAAGGGATTCTAGCCAGCCCAAGCACGGCAAACAGGGCTCTAGCAGGCCTTGCCCTTCTGCCCATTCCCTCTGCCTTGCTAAAAACTGTTAGATTATATTCCTAAAGCTAGCCACCAAGGTCTATTCTCTTATTTGGCCTGAGACCAACTCCCAAGGTCTAGTTATCAAAGTGTTGAAGTCCAGAAATCAACAGCCCCCTTTGGCTCACCTAATTAACATGCCCAATTAAAATTAAACACTTCATCCTCACACAAGGGTTTCCATTTTACCTTTATAAACCACAGTTTTCCCATGAGCCACTTCTGCCTCCACTCTATCCAGAGGCAGCCCTTTGTCATCTTTGCCATTCCCCAAGACAGATATCCCTGTCTCCACTCCCTCGTTCTCTTCCCCTCCTCACTAATCCTCTATCTCCTGTCTTTGTCTCTGATCTGCCCTTTATCCCCCTGGGGCAAATAAATCTCCTTGGTGCTGAGAACTTGGTCTTGGGGTTCCTGAGCCTATATGGATCCTCTCAGTATCCATGTTGGGTAGAATTTAGGGCTAGCGTGACTGTATGGGGACTATGGGGAGAGGAGCTAGCTAGAGAACTCGCTTTATTTGTTACAATTCTTCAAAGTATTTTTTTAAATTCTTTGGAAGTTCCATACATGTACATCCTTGTAACAAGCCATTAGCCTCTTTTATGCCCTCAATCCTACCAAAACCTTTCTTCCTCCTTAGAAGCCCATCTCCTACCTTCATGTCTTTGTTCTGTGTGTCTCACTAGGGTCACCTGTATGAGCATGGGTGGGGAATTCTTTACTGAAGCATAGGCAACTTGTCAGTGGCCACATCGCTAAAGAAAGTGACACATCTTCCTTCAACCACCATTGACTGTCACTAGTCCCCCAAGAAGGTAGAGGGTCTCATTAACCCTCCCCTCTTTCATAATAAAATGTTGACAAGCCAAATCTTGAGTAAGCCTTGTGCAGGTAACCACAGCTCCAGTGAGTTCAAGAATACGCCAGACATAGCGGACCCAGAAGAACCTTTCTCAGACTCTCCTCCAACCTCCTGTTCTTATATTTCTTCTGACCTCTTCTCAGATATTCCTTGAGCTTTTGAAAATAGGAAGGAGTGTTACAGGTTTATATTTAAGCTATAATTCAATTTAATGACTGGCCTTATGTCAGTGATTGTTTGTTTAATAACCATTTATTACCTCTTTCTTAAACTCAGGGTATCAGGCTTTGGAAGCGAGTGCCCTATCTCACCAGTCTGAGCTCATGAGCTTAAGAACACATGCAAATGACCATTTCTCAACTCATTGAGAAAGATGAACGTAGGATATGTTAGTCACCTTTATGTCAGTGGTACAAAACATCTGAGAACATGGGTTAAGGGAGGAAGGATTTCTGCAGACTCTTGATCTCACAGGGTTCATTCACTTCATGGTTACCTGATTCTACTGCTTCTGGGTGCTTGTACGGTGAAATAAACATCATTGCAGAGAGTCTGCAATATCACCTCAGAGACAGAATGATACCAACAAGAGTCAGGCGGGACAAGGTACATCTTTTAAAGACACATTTTTACAGACATACTTTTTCCAAGCAGTTACACCTCTTAATAATGCATCACTAAGCTACAAATCCATCAGTGGGTTAATCTGTTGAGGAAATTCAAACCCTTATAATCCAGTCACTTTTCAAATGCTCACCATCTGGACATCAAGCTCCTAACAGAGGCCTTTTGTGTGGGAGCCTGAGAAAACGTCATAGCCCAATCACTGCATAATGTAATACCACTGTGTGGGCAAAGAGACAGTTCTTAGCCAGGAACTACTCATGAGAGTAGGCATCGAAGAAGTAAAAGAACAAGGGTCAAAACTTTACTTCATACTTTACCATAATCTCAAAGAATTTACTGTTTCTTTTAGGTTAAATTTATGGTGTTTGCTTGTTCTTAATGCTTTTTAAGTAGATTTTTAAAAATCTCCATTTACTTGTTAATATTATAAAAGAATATTTAAAGTTTTGATGACAGAATATTTTAACATCCTTGGCATTTCTTAAAATGAAACTTTTTAGGTCTACAAGCTGAGCTAACCTAAAGAAGTACTTCAGGTTTATTATTTTGAGAATGACAATAAAAGTAGGGCTTTAGGTTCCCTCGCCTTCTGTCAGGCTCATTTATTTGACAGTCTTATTGGCTACCCAAAGAAAAAAGCTGTTGTGATAGATAATGGACCAAAGACTTACAGAATAAAAATCTAGAAATAGCTACACACACTTTAATAACTGGCTGATTTCAACATGAAGTTTAATAGGAGCAATTATGAAGTTTCTAGTGACTGGTCTCTACCACCCTACAAATGAAACAAAAGGGAAGAAGCTGCTTGTGCCTAGGAAGGGTGGATAAGACTCAATTTAGGGTCAGACATACAAAACTGACTTGAGTTTTACTGGAGGCAGCCATGTGGAATCACTGAACAATACCCCAAACTAATAAGAGCCTTGGAAGCACGGTTCCTGCTTTCCAACCGTCTCTGAGACCAAAGACAAACAGCTATTGAGTACTCATCCATGCCATAAACACATGATTTCAGGAAAGGGGAATGGTTTTGTTGGAGAAAAGGGAGAGGAAACAAGTGTATTCCAACACCATTTAAATTCTTCAAGGTGGGCCTCAGGCTAGTGAACAGGAGCAATTAGAAAACAAATTTGGTTTACTATAGAAAATTAATATTATTGTATTTAGAAAGTAAGTAGCTCACTTCAGGAAGCAACGAGTTTCTTCTTTCTTTACAAATAAATCAAATACATGATAAATGATGGTTGTTTGGGAACACTGAAAGGGGACTAGAATCTCTAAAAAAACAATGACTAAAAAAATATGTACGACGGCCCTGACACAATTCCAAGCACTTAACTCATATCTCTTCATTCGATTTTCATAAGTATTTCATGGTGAAAGTGCTGGTCTACAGATACAAAAATGGATGCATAAAAAACGAACTAACCCAGTCAAAGCACAAATAACTAGTATGCAGAAGCCCTCATATGTGTCTCCAAAGTCCATAGTTTTAGCATCTACAGAGAGCTGCCATGTCTACCTGTCTACTGTCATGCACTTAAGCATAGGGTCCGGTCCCTTATTATTCAACCATTCAATCACTCAGCGACAGTATAGAATTCAGGGTGGCAGAATGTGTGAAAAGAAATTCAGATGTTTTCTCTGCCTATTTTGATTACTTCATGCCATTCTGGAAGCTCCCAGACTGACAGAATAGTGGTCAACTGAGAATGTACCACTTCCAACCTCTACTCTGTTGTGGACTAGAATATTTGTTTAACTGTGTGAAGATGTGTTACATTGTTAGTGTTGCAGAATAATTGTTTAACTATGTAAAGATGTGTTGCGCTTGTTTATGCTGCATTTGTTTAATTATGCAAAGGTGGGTTGCTGTTTCACCTTGCCGACCTAAGGCACTTGGTCGGTCTAATGAAAAGCTGAACAGCCAATCGCTAGGCTGAGGAGGGATAGGCTAGTCTGGTGGGCAGAGAAAAGGGGAGCCAGGAAGCCAGCAGGGGACCAGCTAGCTGGGGGCCAGAAGGATAGACAGACGGGAAGAAGCAGGAAGGCAGAATGAACAGTATGTAGATGAGATCACAGTGAGCCTTGGGGCAGCACATAGATGAATAGAAATTGGTTAATTTAAGGTTTTTTTTTTTGTGTGTGTGTGTGGGGGTGTCTAACAGCCCAAGAAAGCCGGATACACTACTCTCTATCTACAAATTTGATCTTGGGATGGGCTTGTGATCATAGTACAGTTGGATAAAGCAAAGAGCGGTGTGGGGAAGGAGGATGCTCTGGCTAAGAACTGGAGGAGCAAACTAGGCTTACAGTCTCTTCTCAAATGCCAGTCTAGGCAAACGGAACTGCCTTGGAGGACGCAATGCCATTACTTAAGGAAAATGGTCATGTACATTTTGATTTCTCTGATTTATTTGTTCAGCTTTTTTTCCATTTCTAATCTGTTACAGACAGCTTAGCCAGTCTACAGAGTACAAGATGAACTGCTTATGTTTTCATTAAAAATCTGCAAGTTGACAGACTCCCATCAGAAAATGAGGCATTTTGTTCTAGAAGGGTCTATGCCAATCATTCGATGGCCTGCTTTCTCTTTCAGTATCTAAGGCATTAATCTATTTAGTTTATAGCCAAATAATGCTCTTATTTTGATCTGTGCACTGGAATTCTTGTTTGATGATAGTGAGATCCACCAATCAAAGCACCTCATCAGCATTTTCTTCCTAAACTGAGAAACCTAGAAAAGGGCTTAAATAATCAGGATGAAATAGAAATTACTGCCTCCTATTAAAGAGGTTCAAAATTTATAAATGACAGAAAACTAATATGTATGCCTAAAATAGGTTTCTCTTGGATTGATAAGTTGATGAAATTGAAATCGTTGCCAGACACCTAAGGTCACTGATAATTTTCCATTTGAGTACACATAGCATGGTAATTTAGAACTTATACAGTGTCTAATATTAGCAAGATTCATAGTTCATACTTGTAATTCTCTGTAAATGAGGAGATAAAAACATGTTAGATTGTCTGTAACCTCTAAGTCACAACAACAGTGAGAAAGAAATCAGATGGAGAGAAAAACTGCCGAGACAGGAAAACCCATGGCCCTGGCTTTTCCATGACTTTAATAAAACAAGTCAGATTCACTATGAGATCTAACCTTTGAAAACTGCTTAGCTTGATGTCACAATGATGCTGGCAGGATTAACTGGCTGAAACTTGCGGAGTGATTCCAAGGTTCTTTAGGTTCTTTCAGTTAAGTTCCTTTTAAATTTGATTGTTTCTTGTAAGAGGCCTGATCCAGAATAGAAGATTCAATAAACACAGGTTCTAAGAAAGATCACAAGTTACTGTTACTCGGGAAAGGTTCAAACAGAGCTAAACGTGCAGAGCCCTTGTGCGTGGGGCATGCTACTTCTCTGGGTAATGTGACTGAATTCATTCACTTCAAAGAAGAGGAAACCAGACAGGAAAAGACAAACTGATTTGCCCAGTATAAAACAGCTGACTGATGGTGCTGACAGATTGGTAGGGGCATTAAAGAGCTAAGTTCCAAAGTGCCTGACCACTTGTGACGTTGTGACCTAAAGCTGCTGGGAGTTGCACATACATGTGAAGCACACACACACACACACACACACACACACACACGCACACGCACACACGCACTATGCAAACAATAATAGTAACACTACCACTAATAAAATTTAAAGGAAGATGCTGTTATAGTTTGGAGACAGGAAGATCCCTGGACCTTGCTTAGCCGGTCACCAAAACGGTAAATTCAGGAAGATATTTAGGTATAGCAATACTGACACCTGATAGTTGATTATGGCCCTTAGATTTGAAGTTTGCTTCTGAGTTTTGTTTTACTTTGAAGATCTAATACAATGACCTTCCTGAAATTTGAATTATAACTCATTTTTGTTTCATTTATATTAATTACGATGATAGACTTATTTCAAATAGATTACTGGCAGAGCATCAAAATAGCTCTGGTTCTTTGTATGTTTGAGGGGCTAGGTAAGCATTCAAAAGTCTGGTCTTCCACAATCAAGGTCGCCTCCACCCCCTGACATCAGTCAGTGTGCAGCTAGGAGACAGAAACCAAATAGTAATTTGAATGGAAAATTTTAATATGGCACATTGTACCAGGTGCCCCTCTCCTAAGAGTGGGCAATAACTCATAAGACTATCCTGAGTCTCTGACAGAGTATCTAGGCAAACAATCAATGTGGAGAAGATACCGTCTCCTCAAGATTGAGGTCCATACTGTGCTGAAGAAGAGGTATTTCTAGATCACCAGGTCGCAGGAAGTTTGCCTGGCTGTTCACAGCAGGAATGGCCTACATGTGCTGGGTAAACAGTGATCACTTCCCAAGTGCAGATGAACTGAGCCTGGCAAACCAACTTTTAGGGATATCTGTGTCATTCATGGGGAAGTTGTCAACAGAGTGTTCAAATTTTCACAAGAAGCCCCCCCCCATACATAGACACTACGACTTGAGGTGAATGCCACTAGGTAAACCCCATATGCTCAGGTGCCAGTCATGAGATAGGAAAAAGAAGCAAATGGAAAATAGGAGAAAAAGAAGAATTTTGTTCTTTTTCTAGTGTCTCTGCAGCTCCCACACTGAAAAGGTTTAAACTTGTGTTCACGGCCAAGAAGCATTTCAAGCACCCCATTTGAGGAGCAAGCGGTAGAAGATGGGTTTGGGGCAGGAGCACTGTTGGAAGGCTTTTGATGACTGGTGGAGGTTGCAGTCTCCCCAAGGCCTGGCAGCTTATCTCAATAGCTTGACAAGATGGGGCTCCCTCCCTCTGACAGAACTTTCTGCCTTTACCTGCCCTTATCTGGAGAATATCCCTGGGCCTGGAAGACTGAAAGTTGTCTCTGAACAGATGCCTTTATTCTTAGCTTGACCCTTGACACAAGAAGACTTGTGCTAGGAGCCTTATGATAGGGGTATGCCACTTAATGTAAATTAGGGTTTGTTCTCAGGCTCCTCAATCTGATATATTCCTTAATACTCTGGAAAAAAACGTTGAGCTGATTCATGGAAGTCTGTTTCCTGGAGGGCTGTCTCCTTCGGGCCCGTGGGCCGTTTACAAAGCTTTCTGTTGCTGCTTCTGCCTCTTCCCCCTTGGACTGAGGACCTCCACAGAGGACAATAACTATCTAGCTTGAACA
Organism: Dicrostonyx torquatus; assembly: GCA_028555095.1. Classification (NCBI taxonomy): domain Eukaryota; kingdom Metazoa; phylum Chordata; class Mammalia; order Rodentia; family Cricetidae; genus Dicrostonyx; species Dicrostonyx torquatus. The sequence goes on from JAQHUG010000108.1 coordinate 321,548, forward strand.
CTTTTGTATGTAGGGGGGATTAGCGTTTACTATGCCCTGTTATGCCAGCATTCAACAATCACACTTATTTAAGAATATTAGCTATATTAGTTGAAGTTGGAGAAACGTATTTTTTTTTTCAGGTATAGTCCCACAAAAATCTGTCACTTCTCACATCATCACCGTCCGATGTCTGAAATAGGTTAGCTCTTATTTGTAATGTAAAAAAAATCCTGCTTGTATTGCTTTACATGTCAGTCATCCATCATCAGAGGCGAGCTATGTGTACAGACAGACAAGGCAGTTTGGTGCATGGGCATGTTTTCTTTAGGAATTACGGCAGCTCATGCGGTTGGACCAGTTTGATGTGTAGGCTCTGAGACTTCCGTCTTTCTTCCAGGGTGGTTCCTGCAGGCTGGGAAGCCGGGCGGTAAAGGATGATGCTTCTGCAGGCGAGGGTGGACAGAGAAGCTGTAGAAGAGATATTTTAAGGTCTCTTATGGTTTCTTTTCAGAGATAGTCGGACACAAGGCATTGGCTAAGCATCCGTTTCCTTCTGGGCTTTTGTGCTCTTCATTTTAAAATAATGACCTAATTCTGATCTCCTGTGCTCTTGATTTGGCACAGGCGGTACGCTTTCACAGCTGTGCTCCTGATCCATTCCTGCTTCACTCTTGAATTCAACAAATGTTCGCAACTCTGCTCCTCCCTTGCTTGGTTCTGTTATTGATGGCCTTTACTTAACTACGTGATTCCCCTGTCTCCACTCAGCAGCAAGGACCCTGCCTCTGCTTTCGTGGTTTGCCTACCTGTAAACAGCCCAGAAGCCAAGTATTTATATTTAAAAGGCTTTATTTGTTTCATTTTCTTTATTTCCATTGGTGCCTGTTTTAAAGCAGGGTTAAAACATAATTTTTTTCTTCCTCTACCAAGGTATTTCCTTACATTTTTAGATTTCCTATTTATTCATTTGTGTGTGTGGAGGGGCGTGTCACATGGATGTGGGGGCCTGTGGATTCCTTGTAGTTGAAGTTACACATGGTGGTGAACTCCCCTCCTGATGTGAGAACGAAACTCTGGTCTTACAGAAGGGCAGCAAGTGGTCTTAACAGCTAAGTCGCCTCTCGGTCCTGCTCAATGCTAACTCTTACAAGATGGCAGAATTAAATCCTGATGGAGATTCAGGATCCTGTTCCTTCTCTAGGTACTTACACTGTGTTGGCTGCTCATATATGTGGCCCTAACCATATAAAGCTGTCTGTGATAACTGGATAGAGATGAGAGGTTTACATTCCAGAAGAACTGAAAAAAATGCAGCTATTTATTTATTTATGGCTCTGAGTCTGATATTTTTTCAATTGAGAGAGAGGATTGCCATAACTTGGATATATTAGAACCTATGGATGTGGACCTCAGGTAGCAAAAGAAAGAAGGAGGGGGCAAACAGACAGGGAAAGTGGACTCCCGGGACACCTGGCTGTCTACTGCACAGATCCAACAGGATGGCATTGACAATATGGTTGAGGTTGGTACTAATTTTCAAAGGGATCCTGTGGCTTGGATTTTGAATAATGTGGGCTGTGTCTCCCCACCCCACCCACCATACCCTGCCTAAGCCCACACATTAAGAAGCTGCTTAGTTTCCAGCTTGACACACACAGAAGTCGTGGAGAGGGGAGTGTAAGAGGGATGCGGGATTTGGGGAGGTATAGCCAATGGGTCAGTGTGGGAGACAGAAGGGAAGACCTTGGCCTCTTCCTCTTCTCTTTCCCTTCCTGGATGTGAGATGGCAGTTTTGGGTTGTCATATGATCCAGACAGATGTGCTGCTCTCCTGGTCGTTTGTTATATGCAGTCAGCATGACAAACTCTATGACATCTTATGTCTTTAAAGAGCTAAAAAGTGGTCCAGGGATGTGGCAGAACCAGTTCTATAAGACAGTCCTCTTACCTGCACACACGCTCTCTGGAATGCATGTGTTTACTCATAGACACACGATAAAAATAAGTAAAATAAAAAAATTAAATTCTTGAAACAGAAAAGTATTTACAGCCCACAAAAAGCTGCTCTACAGCAGCACAAATAAATGCTGCATAAGTTAATATAAAAATTATACCAAATATTTAATTTGATGTATTTTATGTATAGTAGAGCGTTTCTAGATATTCTGTTTATATTTGAAATTAGGATGAGGGGAAGCATAAATTCAAAGTATCTGCCTATCTATTTTTAGAACTACAAACAAAATACCGTGTTGTCATCATCTTTAAATTTCATGTAGCAAACACGCTCAGAACTATAAATTGGGAGTAAGACTCAGGAGGCCTAGCTAAGCCCCGTGACCTCCCGCTAGTGATTAACTGCTGTTGGAGCTGAGGCCTGTGTGGGTGAAGGTGAAGACGGGTGTTAATTAGATTGCCTTGAAATGGAGCATCTCCACAAAAGGCTAATCTTGGAGACGGGGAGATTCTTTTTATTACCTTAACACCTAGTTTGCAAATTTCAATGAAAGAAAAGGGCAGGAAGCTAACATGTATTGTGTACCTCTTTCAGGCTAGGCTGTTTTTATCTTTTGGGTGACAAGGCAGGCCCAGAGACTGTAAATAGCAGATGTATTAGTTGTCGGGTGTGTTAGCTGAGGCTCTTTAGGGGGACAGAAGTGATGGGATGGACATATCTTACAAAGGAGACTTGTTAGATAGACTTTCATGACGGTGACCGCTTGCACGACACCAGCTGTCTACATGATGGAGAGGCTGAGAACCCACAACCTGCTCATCCTCAAGACTGGGTGGTTCGGGGATTTCAGTTTGGTCTGAAGGTGGCTTTCCAGTGAAGGATGGCCACGGTAGCAGCAACAGGACAGGTACAATCACCAGGAAGTACGAGAATGGCAGGTGAACACAGCTCTTCTTTTCCCTCGGTCCTTTTTGTGTTTGGGTGGCCATGGGAAGGTGCTGCCTGCTGTAGAGCAGGGCTTATCCCCCCTCAGTTAAGCCTTTCTGGAAGAGCCCTCACCGACTAACCCAGAGGTTTTTGACTCTTACCTGATCCCAGATCCAATCAAGTTGAGAACAAAAGTTAACTACCATCGGGTCTATCTGTCTCTGGGGTGGGAGTCTGTCGTGTTTATATCCTTGCTGTTAACTACCATCGGGTCTATATCTGTCTCTGGGGTGGGAGTCTGTCGTGTTTATATCCTTGCTGTGTTTCTCAGAGGGCAGATGGGGCTTTTAGCAGCCTTCTTTACATCCATAAAGATACATTTTACACAAAAAGATGGATGATAATTACTTAAGAATGGACAAGTGAATATTTTTAAAACACACACACACACACACACACACACATACCAAAACAAAAACTCCACAAATACACAAAGGAGTTACACACGAAATAGATTTATTTTACATCATGACAATGGCCTATGCTCCCTGATTCCCCCTCATCTCTCACCATCTATGGCTATTTTTGTTTTGCAACATATTACTTCTTTCCCTATGTATCCAAGGAGCCAAATGCTAGCCCTGCTGCCAGATACCCCATAAGCCCCTTAGCTATAGCTCCTAGCCTAGCTGCAAAGGTAGGCAGATTACTTCTGCTCCAGACAAACAGTATCAACAGAACACACTTCTAATTAAAAGAAGGAATGTACTAGATTGGTTTACGATTGCGATGGTTTAGATGAGACTGGCCCCCATGGGCTCATATGTTTGAATACTTGGTCCCTAGTTGGTGTAATTATTTGGGAACAGTTAGCTGGTGTGGCCTTGTTGGAGGAGGTCTGTCACAGAGGGTGGGGTTTAAGATTTCAAAAGACCTGTACAATTTCTAGTGTTCTCTCTGTTCGTGGTTGTGGATCAAGATGTGAAATCTTAGCTATTCCTTTGCTCTTCCATCACAGACTCTAACCCTTAAATCAAATGCTCTCTTTTATAAGTTTCTTTGGTCACGGTGTTTTATCACAATAGTAGAAAAGTAACTAAGACATTGAACAAAGGCTGAACAGCCCTACAGTGGATGTAGGCCTGAGATCTTGAGAAGCCAATAGCTTCTCGATCCTAGAACTGGCAGTCTCAGGATAAAAAAGGACCAAAGACACATAGATGGTGCAAATTAGCCTTCAGAGGCTGAAGAATCTGGTTAAGCAGGCCATGGAGGCAGCAGCCAGAAACATCACCTATGTAGTAAGAGTTGAACAGAGGTAGTCCTGTAGGAGCCTCCCATTGCTTTTGATTTTTTTTTATTTCATTCTGGAACCCCCACTTTACTGAAGGGTGCTGCTCTCATTTAGACAAACATTCTCCACTTTGTAGAAGGAGACTGCTTGTTCATTCCTGGCCACTCAGACTGGAATAATCATAGAAACTATATTAATTACAACACTGCTTGCCCTATTAGCTCAGGATTCTTATTAACTAACTCTTACATCTTAAATCAACCCATCTGCATTAATCAATGTATTGCCACAAGGCTGTGGCCTACTGGCAAGGTTCCAGGGCATCTTTCTCTTTCGGCAGCTACATGATATCTCCTTGACTCTGTCTACTCTATATATCTCTTCCAACCTGGCTATATTCTGCCCTGCCATTGGCCAAATTAGTTTTATTCATTAACCAATAAGAGCAACACATATACAGAAGGATATCCCACATCACCGCTTGGTTTCCTGACCCACATACCATTCATCTCTGGAAGCATCCACACAGGTACACCTAAAACTTGCTTTATGAACTTCTAGTTATCTTTCAATATAGCCAGGTTGGAGTGTAATATATTCAGCTTCACAGCCACCTTCTGCCTTTCTCTTCAGAAATTTCGCCATAAAAGCCTTCTCTGCCCCATCTTCCTTGAAGGTGGGTCATAAGTCTCTTACTGTACAGGTTTTCTTCTTTATCCGCAAAGGGAAAGAATGTTAGGGAGAGGTCAAGAAAAATCTGAACAAAGAGGTGTTATTTCTGTACCGCGGTTATTTCCTTTACATCAGGCCTTTTGTTCTTTGATCTTATTTCTGCATAACTGCGTAAAAAGGAGATTTTTTTCCTGCTCTTTCTTCCAGAAACTCATGCCACCCAAGAGTTATTAAATGAATTTGCATAATTTTCCCTTGTTAATTTGCCTTCTGTTGTAGAGCTGTTGGTCACGGTACTGTGATGGATGAGATGCATAACCATTCTATAGCTCTCTTGTCTAAGTCAGATTTGACCCTCAGAGCTAGCGCCACAGGTTCCTGAGACTGTATTTCTGACTTTTTCAAGTGACTGAGTACAACAGATCATTCCTAAATGTTTATTCTGGGGATTCTTATCCCTATAATGCACTTAAGACTAGCTGAATCATTAAACAATTTTATAAAATATCATTGGTTACAGAATTGGTGAGTGAAAGATGAGACAGTGACATAGACAATGTTTGACAGTTGTAGAAACCTGAAGGAGCGTCTGACACTCATAGGTCATGCTTTCATTACTGAGCATGGTGCGAGCAGTCATTATTTTCAGTAAGAGCTAGCTAAATAAAAACTATAAGTTTGTATTAATATTGAAATTAACTCACATGTTACTTTGGGAATTCCCCCTTCTGATTTAGCCTTGATTGACTTCCTCTTTCTTTAGGCTTCATATGAGAGAAACAATAACGATGGTGATACTATTCAGGATTTACTAGGCACACATGTTCTATGTATTGCCTAGGTACTTGTATAAACTAACTCGGGCTCAAAGCTTATTAACAGGCTCTCTTGTGTCTCCGTGGCATCTACTTTCGTACTTTACTCTATGCTGAAGGTACTAACTACACTGTTACCAGAGACACTGACGTCATTATTCTGACTTTCCCTGGAGCTACTTTTAGGCAGGGAAATATAAGCCATGCTCTCTTCGCAGACTGTACTCTAAAGAAATAAAATGCTAGTGGCAATCTTGGCAGGGTCTGAGCTAGCTCCTTTGTTTGCAAGTACAGTGAAAAAAAGCACTCAAAAAAAAAAAAAGGAATGATTTTGTAGATTTTGTAGTCAGATATCTTGGTTATACTGAATGCTCAGGCAGGAATTTTTGATGGAGTGAAAAAAGAAATCAATCAAGAAGCATTAGTGACAGACATATTGCAGGTTTTTTTTCCTCCAATAAGGGGATGTGTACTCCATTCCAGGTGTTGCATCAACAAAGGAGCAGATCTGGTGAGCACAGTTCTGGCTGGTTATTAGCTGCCACTCAACCTCTGCCTCAGCTTTTGTGTTACATACATCTTGAGCAGCATTTTATGGTAGTCCTGATAAAAGTTACAGTACTTTCTATTAAATAAAGGGTGGAAGGCATTTCATCTTGAGATTTTCATTTTGTATTTGCAGCTAATACGCAGAAGAGGGGAAACATTTCTTTTCCCAACTAGAAACTCTAAAATGAATAGCAACCACTGTTGTATGAGGGGACCCTCCTACACCAAACCACCAAATATACAATTTTGGTAGGTCAGCCAGTGACCTTTGCACTGCAGAACAAAATTTACTGTGAATTCTAAGGTCTGTGGGCTTTCAGGGAAAGAAAGAAAAGGTGCTTTTTGGAAAGTGGATTACTGAGATTTCTCTCAAGAAGCAGTGAATGACTGGCAAGTGCAGACATTGGAGGTCTGTAGTGGAGAGAAGAGAGGAGAGCGTGTGATTCCTAGACTGACAAGTGTCTTTAGGTCTTGGCAGTAAGTGGCTGGATATTAATGAGATGCGTGAATATTTTAAAATAATAATATGTTAATATATGCTCAATCAGAAGTCAATGTAAACAGAACCAGTCACCATCATCCGTTGTTTCATAGAACCAAGACTTGTTGGGTCAGGCTGCAGCTGGAATTCCTGAGCTTAGTCATTCTAGTTCTTCAGCTTAAATTATACACGCAAATGTGTGTATGTGAGAATGTGTGTGTGAGTGTGTGTGCGTATGTATGTATGTATGTGAGAATGTGTGTGTGAGTGTGTGCGTATGTGTGTACGTGAGAATGTGTGTGTGAGTGTGTGCGTATGTGTATGTGAGAATGTGTGTGTGTGCATATATGTGTACATAAGAATGTGTGTGAGTGTGTGCATGTATGTGTGTATGTGAGAATGTGTGTGTGAGTGTGTACATATGTGTGTACATGAGAATGTGTGTGTGAGTGTGTGCATATGTGTGTATGTGAGAATGTGTGTGAGTGTGTGTGCGTATGTATGTACATGAGAATGTGTGTGTGAGTGTGTGCATATGTGTGTATGTGAGAATGTGTGTGNGTATGTGAGAATGTGTGTGAGTGTGTGTGCGTATGTATGTACATGAGAATGTGTGTGTGAGTGTGTGCATATGTGTGTATGTGAGAATGTGTGTGTGAGTATGTGCGTATGTGTGTACGTGAGAATGTGTGTGTGAGTGTGTGTGTGTATGTATGTACATGAGAATGTGTGTGTGAGTGTGTGCATATGTGTGTACGTGAGAATGTGTGTGTGAGTGTGTGTGTATGTGTGTACGTGAGAATGTATGTGTGAGTGTGTGCATATGTGTGTACGTGAGGATGTGTGTGAGTGTGTGCACGTATGTGTGTATGTGAGAATGTGTATATGCATATGTGTGTACGTGAGAATGTGTGTGTGTGTGTTTTGTTTTGTTTTGTTTTTGTTTTTGTTTTTTTGAGACAGGGTTTCTCTGTGTAGCTTTGGTGTCTATCCTGGAACTAGCTCTTGTAAACCAGGATGCTCTCAAACTCACAGAGGTCTGCCTGCCTCTGCCTTCTGAGTGCTGGGATTAAAGGCATGCCCTGCCTCTGCTATCACCATTCAGTTTGCAAATATATTTTTTGAACAAAAATAAGGGAAGATTATTTTATAATCTTACAATTCTCACCTTTTCTCTTTTAGCTTCTTCCAAATAAATGAAATATTTAGTTTCAATCATGTAATTTTGTGTTCTATATTTTTGTTCATGTTCTAGAATAATCATTTATAATAACTGGAAAATAGTCATTGAGTGGATATACCACACTTTAACTGCCTCCCTCTGCTGAATTATTTTTAGCCTATTGTCCTTTTTAAAAAAGACTCCCTAAATGTATCATCAAGTTATATTTGAACAGTTTCTTTCTGCCTCATTTTTTTCTTTTTATGAGTACCCTATGCTGGTGTTTTATATTCTAAATTTTATAAGGTTAACATAGCTATTGGAATTATATTAGTTATTATTTTAATGAGCAGTACTGAAACCTAGAAACTTGCAGAATCACCTAGGCTGTTTATCTCTTGGCTCCATCCACAGATATTCTAATTAGATTGATCTGGAGTATGGGAGAGGCATTCTCATGTTGAGGAACAGGGACTCCATGTAGGTAAGCACTTTCTAGGGAGATGTAGGCTGTCTCCCTAGAACTGTTAGCAGGGTTAACCATAGAATGCTGGAGGTCTGCATTCAGATACAAATATAAAAAACAGCTGGTTTAGTCCCATGATTCTTGTAACTATAAGTTTAAAGTCTAGCTTGGCTTAATTCCCATCCTCACCAGACAGTGGAGAGAATGGAAAGAGAGAATGAAGTTCTAGCAAACACTTCTGAGCTGGAAGACAGAAGAGGGAGGAGGCCTGCCTCCATGTGTGGATGATGATGAGGGCACAAGGAAAAAACTGTGAAGAGGACCTGGAGATGATGAGGATCATGTGATCTCAGGGCTCACTTGGTGGTTTCAATAATAACAGAGTAATCAATATACATCTGATTGCTTTATAGTCTGATGAAACCAAAGGCTTAAACCTATGCTCAACAGTTATTTCCCCCCCCAACACAAAGAAAATCAGCTTTCCACCTTACCAGAATAAAATACCTGTATGCTTATCACGTTTCCCCCCCCCAAGCATCAGAGAATAGAAGTACGATTAGAACTCCGTGTGCTTGTGTGTTCTCTTCTCCTATTTGAGAGTGTCCATCATGAAACCCAAAGCAGTTGTCAAACTGTTCTTTTCTTTTTATTTCTCAAAATAAGCAATGAGTGGGCAGATGTCATTCCTGTTTTATAATCTCAGAGAAAGGAACGCTGGAAAGTGGAGCTCTTTGCTAGTAGTCTCACGTCAGCTAATCGAGCTCTTTTATGGAATTCTTGCAGGGCTGAGGTCATGCATTTTTTTCTTTTAGCCTTTGTAAATGTTACAGTAGGATTAGCCCGGCTGGGAGACAATTTTCTGTGGGTCTTTGACATTTCTGCATGCCTTTGGAACAGAATTCTCGTCTGGTATTGCTGGAAGCATTTCTAAAGTGGCTTATACAGCAAGCAGGGTTTAAAGGTAGAGTCGAGAGTCTCGAGGGCCCACAACAAACATGCTTGCTGTACAGTAGAAAAGGTTAGAACTCCTGAAGTCCAGCATGGATTTCTTGGAATGCAGGCCACTGCATGGGCAACCCGTTTGGGGAGTGTGTTTATACAATCTCCGTAGGACTGAAGGGCAGGAAAGAACTGACCAAACTAACACATGCATGCACAAACAATACTACTTATACGGCCTCCTGACCATTAGTCATAAAATTTGTTATCTTTGACCCAAGATGTCATCCGTCAGCAATACCCATGGAATTGTGGCAGGCTAACTTATTAATAAGCACAGTTAAATATCAGAGCCAGTTACTTAGGTGGAAAAATGGAGTTCAATTTAAGTTTGTGGAATAGAAGTGTGATCAAATAGTACCCAGTAGACTCTAGGCCCTCACATCCAAATTTATGACATTTGGAAGAGATAAGAGAAACCTAATAGTTTCTTGGATTAAATAAAAAAAAAGAAACTTTTTTTGAGGAGAATAATTTTTTTAAATTGATTTTTATTGAGCTCTACATTTTTCTCTGCTTCCCTCCCTGCCTCTCCCCTCCCTCCTTCAGTCCTCCCCTAAGGTCCCCATGCTCCCAATTTACTCAGGAGATCTTGTCTTTTTCTACTTTCTACTCCCATGTAGATTAGATCTATGTAAGTCTCTCTTAGTGTCCTCATTGTTGTCTAAGTTCTCTGTGATTATGGTTTGTAGGCTGGTTTTCTTTGCTTTATGTTTAAAAACCACCTATGAGTGAGTACATGTGATAATTGTCTTTCTGGGTCTGAGTTACTTCACTCAAAATAATGTTTTCAAGCTCCATCCATTTTCCTGCAAAATTCAAGATGTCGTCATTTTTTTCTGCTGTATAGTACTCCATTATGTAAATGTACCACATTCTTCTTATTCATTCTTCAGTCGAGGGGCATTTACGTTGTTTTTAGGTCTTGGCTATGACAAAAAAAGCTGCTATGAACATAGTTGAGCACATGTCTGTGTGGCAAGATTGAACATCCTTTGGATATTACTGGGTCTTGAGGAAGGTTGTTTCATAATTTTCTGAGAAATCACCACATTGACATCCAAAGGGGTTGTACCAGCTTGCATTCCCACCAGCAATGCAGAAGTGTTCTCTTTTCCCCACAACCTCTCCAGCATAAGTTGTCATCAGTGAGAATAATTGTTAACAAAGATGATGAATCTTTCTTGGTGTTTCAAATTCTTGAGTCTGGAGTTGCAAACTCGTGTCAGCAAAAATTATGATAATGTGGTAAAATACTGGGCTGGTAGGAAATCAAATCATTGTACATATTACTTCTTTATATTTCTCTACCGAGGTTTAAGTTTTACCTAGGAAATATTGACAGAGTTAGACGGGCCCATTATTCTCGCCTGTGACATGACCTTGGCTTAAGTCACTGCAGTCCCCTTCACGTAGCCAGCTCAGCTGCTTCTGTGCTAACCTTGACCATGAGCACCTCACATGAGCTGTACCAAGGGAGGGAGGTATGAGTCTTAGGCACCCCAGTTTTGTTTCCAGGTTAGAGAGAATCTTTTCTTCATGTTAGGTCAATTTCTTTCTGAATCACCACTGTAGAATAATATCTTTGAGGAGCTCATAATTTTTAGAAGACAAAGTCAGGAAGGAAACACTCTGAAGCAAAGGAGTCCAAAGTCCTTTTTTTAAAAAAATATTTATTTATTATGTATACAATATTCTGTCTGTGTGTATGTCTGCAGGCCAGAAGAGGGCACCAGACCTCATTGCAGATGGTTGTGAGCCACCATGTGGTTGCTGGGAATTGAACTCAGGACCTTTGGAAGAGCAGGCAATGCTCTTAACCACTGAGCCATCTCTCCAGCCCTCCAAAGTCCTTTCATTTTAATTTTTAAAGCAGGGTTTCATGTAGCCCAGGCTGGCCTTGAATGTTCTACATAACCAAAGATGAACTTCAACCTCTGATCTTCCCGCCCCCACCCCACAGTGTATTGCAGGAGTGCACCACAATGTTGTATGCACCTCTTATCCTGGAAAGGGACTAAATAGAAAAAAAATAATTTGAGACTAAAGCTCCATTTATTATTTCAATAATGACTATGACCACATTGCATTTTGTACCTTGTTCTTCACATTCTCTTTGGCTCTTTTCTACTAATAAAATCAGGTGACCATGTTCAGCGTGTTGCACAAAACATGTTCCATGTTCCAGGGTGGTAACTTGATATGGAGTTTAACGAAAGAGATAGTAAGAAAAAAAAAATTATTAAAGTACCTGCAGAGAGCGAGGAAAACAAAAGGATACCCAGAGGCTTTATGCTTGGCCTCCTTTGTTTTCTTTCCACTAGCATTCCCCTTCCCTGTGTCAGGCTCTCAAGGTAAAATCAGCCAGCAAATGCTTGCTTAACCGCCACGCTCACATTCCAAGACTATGTAAATGACAATAAAACTCTGGCAGTATGTGCAGATTCTCTCGCATACTAGATTCAGAAAAGAAAATATGGTCTGTCTTGACTCTCACTGCTGTCAAGTGTTTAAATTGTCCTTCCAGCATATATTTAAAACACATTGTCATTGCAATGTTACCAAACAGTGAGCAAGTCAATGGATCTGAGACCACACAATGATTGACATTTTATAAGTCAAACAGAGAGATATGGAACCTCGTTCCGTGACTGCTGTTTCCAGCTCTGAGGGCTGCTGATACAGTTTTTGACAGTGTGGAGAGATGTGCAATGTTGGTTCGTAACCACAAGCTGTGGAGTCAGAAGGTAGCCTTAACTTGGTGGTTTGGCACACGTTGCTTTCTGAAATGGGAGCGCAGTGAGGCTAAGATCAACACTGTCACCAACACATTTCCCTGCAGTTGTTCTTTGCTGTGAATGTGTGTATGGAGTGTGTGTGTGTGTGTGTGTGTGTGTGTGTGTGTGTGTGTGTGTGTGCGCGCGTGAGTGAGTGTTCTGATTGTATAATTCCCTGGTTTTTAAACCTTATTTAGGAAAGCTAGGCATATCTTAGAAACATACTTATGTGAGGACACTTATAGGTTACAGAGCAAGGCTGGGGGAAGCCATAGGCCCGTGGGTTCCCACTATAACACATGGGTAAGCGAGATTCTTGTCCTTAATTAAAATCCTTGACAGAGACTTTTCTGTTTGTCTGTTTATAAGTCATTGGCTTCACCTAGGATTCAAATTAAAAAGTTAAGTTTGCACCTGAAGCCAAAGGACAGACAGATCTTAAATCATGTTCTACCCCAATAGCTGCCCATTCAGGTCTCAAATAAATTAGGGTACAACATTTGACTCGTGCCTCGATCTTGAGGCACTATAGAAAACAGAAACTGTAATTTTCAAAATAAGTGTTTCATAAGTATGGTTCAGTGCCCCTCAAAATATGTGTTGCTACCTTTTTATCAAATGAGAAGAATGAATGAATGTCAATAGTTTAATACCAGTGGGACTAGCAAAGAGCTTTTCAGGTTCCCCGGGTCTTGTTTACAGAGGTTACTCTTTCTATTGATGTATTTGCAGCCCGAATGATTATATCCCATCTTATACATCTTTTCCCCCAATTAACCTTACCACAGTTCACAAATCCTCATAAAATAGAAGGTTATCCCCCGAAGACTGCTTCCTGACTCTCATTCCAATAATAAACATCCTTGGCAATAATTTTCCCCAAAGAGTTGTTATATAGAATTCCGATTATTTAGGTGGAGAAAGAAGAGAACAACATGATCAATGAAATTAAAGCTTTTGCATAATTAAGGAAAAAGCACCTTTTGCCTGGCACAACTTCAATCTTCGTTCCCACCAGCTGCTAAGTCATTTTCATATCCCTGCCTGCCTTCTCCAAGCACAAACACACCTGTTCTCCCAGCTCAGCATCCATTTTATGCTGGCGCCTTGTGAGCAGGAGATGGGAGTGGGCTTGACTTGCATCAGAGAGCTGAATAATCACCTTGATTCTGAGATGGCAGTAGTCCACTTTGGCAGGGGTAGGCAGATGAGCACTGGCCAACTTCAGAACTTTTTTTCTCCTGAGATTTAGAGCAGGACAGGCCACTTAGCAAACCATTTGGAGGATCATTACACATTTTGCATTTCTCCTCTGGTCCACTAATTGCTATATTAATCTACTAATCTGGCCTACTTGCGCCTTATGCAATGGCTAGAGATTAGGATTGGGTGGCTAGATAGATCGTAACCAACCGGTCATGTACTTTTAAGTTCATTGCAGATGAAACTGTCAACAGATTGGGCGACTAGTAGGCAGAATGACAATGCTTGCCCTGGCGCTTAAGGAAGAAACTCGATCTAATGCATAAAGTCTGCACAGTGTACACATAAATGTGCAAAACAGAAGACAGGTGGCAAAGCTTCAGATGAAGCGAGGCCAATGTCAGAGTAATTGGTGTACTGACTGGCAGTATTTGGCAAAAGTAAGGGTTACTCACTCTCCTGCTGGGCTTTTAGGCTTCCATTAGGTAGAGATGAATATTCGATTCAACGGCTTCAGTGTGGACTCTGCTTAATATGCTTCCCCCCAGGATGCTCAGGAGAGACTGACGGTTTTTGTTTTGTTTTGTTTTGTTTTTTTAGTGGAAGTTGCTTGTAGTCTCTACCCCAAGACGATTTACAATAGTTTCCGAAAGAATGGTGTCATTCTAAGGATGTGTTTCCATTGTTCTAATCTGTATTCCTTCCATCTGGCTAGTACATCACTCATCCTAATTAGTAAAATGCCATGCCGTCTGGTTCTCCTTTGCCAGCAAGTCATTCAGTTCTGAAATAACTTCTTCACCTCCACCGTGTAGTTTAGTATTTGCAACAGGAAAACAGTAACCTTAACAGGGAAAAATGAAATCATCTGCAGCAATGCTAATTAAGTGGAGTTTAGCATTAACTTTAACTGAAATCGCCTCTCCTGAGACTTCCTAGCATATACCCGGGGTGTCATAAAATATGAAGCCACACTCCCTCTCAATTAGCATCCATTTATTTGGGAACAACACCAAGCAGCAATAAACAGGTACAACCTGTTCTTTTCCCTCATAGTCTGCCCAGCAGCAGCCTGCTCATTGGATGGCTTCAGAAGCAGCTTCTTCCTCTCTGTGACTGTGTTAATCCTAATTGGGCAAGGTAAAGTTTCTCCCTAGGCATTTCCCCTGTCAAATCTAAGGTGCCTTTTCCAGTGTGGAGCTGAAAAGGCAGTGAGCTGGCCGTGGAAACAATTGACATTCAAAGGAAGAATAAGCCACCCTTGAAGTAAAGTGGCTTTGTCCAGAGGCTATTGTACCCCAAAAGCAAGCTGGTAGTGGATGATATGAGGCGTGACCTGATTCTGGTAGGTTCTTGAGTCAAGCCTTTAGAGAAAATCCATTTTTATCTCTGCTGTAATTCTTCCACCTACCAGCTCTAAATCCTCCCAATGTCTATTGCCCGTTGGCCAGGGCTCCCATTACTAAGACTTTCTGATCTCCCTCCTTCATTGCTTTGAACTGCTGCTACATAAACGATAGTCGTACTCTACTGCTTCATCTGTGGTGTTCACTTAGCCATCCCACTGGTGAAATCATTGAAATCATAGGTGGAACTTTAATATTGTGTTTTCCTATTTTCGTTTCACAAACATTAAGCACCAATAGAGACCACTTTTTTGTGTTGTAAGGAGGGGCGGTTGTGTCCCCGCTGAGGAGTGGGCCGTGTTCCTGGTGTCCAGCTCCTGGCCACAGGCCTGCTTTTGGCCCTGGCTAGCTTATACCTAGAATAACCACCTGGAAATTGTATTAATTAAATTACTGCCTGGCCCATAAACTCTAGCCTCTTCTTGGCTAACTCTCACATATTATTTTAACCCATATCTAGTAATCTGTGTATCACTACAGGGTGGTAGTTTACCGGGAAAGATCCTAATCTACGTCCATCTCAGGCCGGAGAAACATGGCATCTACCACACTTCCCTTCAGTTCTGTTCTGTCTATTCTGCCCACCTAAGGGCTGTCCTATCAAAAGGTCAAGGCAGTCTCTTTATTAACCAATGAAAGCAACCCAAATACAGAAGGACCCTCCTACACCATTTTTGTTTTTAAATTGATAGTTTAAAACTATATGTTTCTCATATACAATATGATATCTTGGAGCACACACACACACGGAGTAGTTAAATCTAGGTAATTAACAAATGTGTCACCTCACACAGTTATTTTTGCAATAAGAATACTTAACACCCCTTATATTTGCATTTTAAGACTATATTATAACGAAGAATCATTATCTATAGCTACCATGCTTGAGATTATTCCTCCCATATAACTTTCAAACAATTCCTTGCCCTCCTCCAACTACCTCAGCCTCTTGTAGTCAGTATTCTGCTCTCTATATCTGTAGAATCAACTTTTTAAAAGATTTCATAAATGAGATCCCTGGGTACTTGTTTATCTGCTTCATCTTAATTTTCTTATCATTAACATTTTCTACGTGTACTCGTATCACAAGTGGCAGGGTTTCATTCATTGTGGCTGAAGAGTGCAGCATTTGTACATATATGTTACATTTTCTTTATTCATTCTTTCCTTAATAGACAATGAAGTTGATTTCTTTAGCTTGGTTGTCGTGAATCATGCTGCAACGAACATGGGCATGCAGGTGTCTCATCTGTATACTGACTGCATTGGCTTTAATGTAGATCCAGCAGTGAGACACTCGATCACATCTGTATACTGACTGCATTGGCTTTAATGTAGATTCAGCAGTGGGACACTCGATCACATCTGAATACTGACTGCATTTGCTTTAATGTAGATCCAGCAGTGGGACCCTTGATCACATGACAGTTCTATTTTAAATAGTCTGAGGATTGGCCATGGTGTTTCCCATAAAGACTGCACTAATTTACATTCCCACCAACAGTGTGGAAGTTTCTGCTTTCTCTTCCTAGTCTTTGTCAACTATAAAGAGCAGTGTTTATTTTATTTTATTTTAATTTATTTTGGTTTTTCGAGACAAGGTTTCTCTGTAGCTTTGAAGCTGTCCTGGAACTAGCTCTTGTAGACCAGGCTGGTCTCGAACTCACAAAGATCCGCCTGCCTCTGCCTCCCGAGTACTGGGATTAAAGGCGTGCGCCACCACTGCCTGGCTTTGTTTTGTTTTTTTAAACAAAGAAAATAGCTTATAACCCATCTATTTATGTGCATCAAGTCCTTGTGAGCCAGCCCTCCAACTGTGCAGATCATTTCCAAATGATAAAAGCAATACACTTGATACTGTCTGGATAAGGTCAGCTTGGCAAATTCAGCTCAAATATAGAGACCCTCTGTTTTTTCTTATTATGCACATAATAAGCTAGCCTGTTAATAAATAATAAATGAGAGAGATGGGAAGAAAAAATATTCAAAGGAAATATCAACAACATTAAGCGTTTTCCAGATCCCATCTGTTGCATTGCAGAGAGCTCTAATAAGAGCTCTTAAAAATTTAAATAGCACCTTTCAAAGAAAGAACTTGGCCTTTACTAATCGTACTTCTCTTTACAGCATTCTTTTATGATGAACGCTTGAGATGGGTATTATCATCTATGTATTACAAACAAAAACACCTTGGCAAGGAATTTAATGATGAAGCAAACACAGATTCAGCCAGGGCAGGGGCAGGAATGTTTGCCATATGCTGTAGCTATGGGACTCTCTAGTTATGCTGTAAACTAAAGATCTTAGGGACTCTAAAATTTAATGATTGCCTTAGTTAACGTTTCTATTTCTGTGAAGAGACACCATGATCATGACAATTCTTATAAAGGAAAACTTTTAATTGAAGTGGCAGCTCACAGATTCAGAAGTTTAGCCCATTATCACCATGACAGAGAGCTTGGTGACAGATATGGTGCTGGTGAGGATCTGAGAATTCTACATCTTTGATCCTCAGGCAACAGGAAGTGGTCTGAGACACCAGGTGGAATCTTGAGCATAGGAGACTTTAAACCAGGCTTCACAGTGACACACTTCCTCCAACAAAGCTATACCTCCTAAGAGTGTCACTACCTTTGGAGAACATTTTCTTTCAAACTACTACATGATCTAGTAAGTGCTGGCCATAACCTTGTGGGAAAAGGTCAGATTCTCTCTAAGGGTATCCTGACTATATGCATAATAGTGTGTGTTCTTTGTAAGTGCCTTAATAAATATCTTTTGTTTAGGTGAAAGCACTTACATGTTTTCCTCTAGCACACGCTGACTCCTTTGATGGAACTGTGCTCATAATAGCTAGTCTATTCTCATATGTGTGTACATGTATGTATGTATTATTATATATGTAAATACATATGTATGCATGCATGTGTGTTTGCTCACATATGTGTAGATGTGTGTGCACATTTAGGTGTGGAACTTTTCGATAAGCTGGTCAAATAAGAAGCTAAATTAGTTATTAGAACAAACTTGGACAAAATACAGTAGTAAAATCTGATCAGAGACCAATGTATGGTCAAGTTCTACTAGCCTTTGCTGCTCTCCCTGAAGTCTGTCATTTTCTGCTAGTGGGACTACTCCCACTGGAGTGATTTTGAGGGTGATATTGAAGAAAGTTACTGTAATATTGTGTCTGTGCTATTTACGTGTTCTTAGTCTCTGTTGGCTCCTCGGCCTTATACAGCAAACATTAGGTTCTTAGGGACGGTGGCTCTTAAACTTTCTGATTTCAAGACACCTTTAAATTTTGTTTTATTTTTTAATTTACAGACTATCTGGTCGTGTATTCCAGGTTACTCTTGAGTTCACAACCCATAAGGATTGACTATACTGCCTCAGTCTCCCATGTTGCTGGGATTATAGACATGTATGACCATCCTTGGCACCCTTGATAATTGCTGAGGAGCTCTCCAAATGTGTGATTTTTGTTTCATGTTAATATTTACCATAGTAGAAATTAGAGAAACTTAAGCAGTTTATTAATTTATTGAAAAATAACATATAATAGGGTTACTGACATAGTGACTTAATTATATAGCATACAACCCTACATAAATTTTTTTGAATCTTTAAAAAATGTGGAGAGTGACATTGTTTTACATCTCTGCAAAGTTCTTTCATGTCTGGCTCACTAGAAGACAGCTGGATTCTTGTGTCTGTTCCTGCATTCAATCTGGTGTGAAATGTTGTTTTGGTTGAAGTGTATATTTTTAAAATCCAGCCTCTCACAGCTATGTAGTTGGAAAAGGGAGGGCCTCCCATTCCTTCCGAGAACCCTCTGTCATAGAGCTGCTTCTGGCTCAACGTGCATGTGTTGTAATTCCAGGAAAAGTGAAGGATAGCCACAAGATGGTCTTGATCATCTCCACATGTATGACTTCCAAGCGGTTTTCTTCGCTTGTTGTTACAGATATGCATTGGGTTAAACTCAGCCAGCACCAAAACATAAAGCACGGCTATCCTTACCTGTGCAGTAAGTTTGCAGTGACTTCACATCTCAGAACATGACAAGCACACCGAGACTCCTCTTTTCACTTTCTTTTCTACAACTGATTCCCACGTACTCAGGAAACTCCTTCTTGCATATAGCAGAATACACTGGCTACAGCAATAACATAGACCTTTTTCTCCACAGGTTCAAAGCAGTCTCCTCAGCAACTATACAACCTTTTCTATGAAGTCCTCCAATGTAGAAGTCAAAGAGATAAACCTCTCACGAGCTTGACAACCAACACTATGAACTATCTTCTATGTTCCAGTCACCGGATGGCTGAGGGGAACAGAGTCTCTTTTTGTAGGTTATTTTTCTTTTTTCTTTTTTCTAAGACTTTGTAGCTCCGGCTGGCCTGGAATGCACAGAGAACTTAATCTGGTGTGAAATGTTTGTATGTGAGTTGTTGAGAAGATCGTGCATCTATAGATTTCATGTAAGGGGAATCAGAGGCTTTCTTTTCTGGTGTTTCATTTGACAGGATGCTCTTGTTTCATCCATATTTTGGCATATGGCACTCTTTTCTTCCTTTTAAACTGAGTGAGAAGCCATTGTGTGCATACTTTATTTTGTTTACCTGTTCTTTTCGCTGATCCATGGGTTACATGTTTGCTTCCATCCCTTGGATGTTGTAAATGCTTCTATGAACACAATCTAAAATTTCTCCTTAAAACTGCTTTCAATTCTTCTGGTTATTTATCCTGTGAGCTTGAGATTCTTGGTTCATGTGGTAGTTCTGTTTTGAATTGCAGTTGTTTTATTTTTTACTTTTTACTCTTTGGGGAGCCTGCCACCAAAATATTCATAAGGATGTATTCTTTCTTATAAATGCCCAGCCTTAGCTTAGCTTATTTCTAACCAGCTTCTCTTAACTTATTATCCCATCTACCTTATGCCTCTGGGCTTTTCCCTTTTTCTATTTCTGTATATCTTCTCTTATTCCATGTCCGGCTGTGTGACTGGCTCCTGGTATTCTCCTCTCCCCTTTCCTATTCTTCTCCTCTTCCTATTTATTTTCTCTGCATGCCAGCCCCAGCTATCCTTTCTCCTGCCTTGCTATTGGCTGTTCAGCTCTTTATTACACCAATCAGGAATTTAGGCAGGCTAAGTAACACAGGTTCACAGCGTTAAACAAGTGCAACGTAAAAGAATGCAACACTTCTTTGAATCGTTAAACAAATGTTCCACAGCATAAAAAGAACGTAACATGTCATTAACTGGTATTCCATAACATGTAATTTTTAAAGGAACTGCCTTAGAAGTGGCACCATTTTACAGTCCCACTACCCTATCAGAGTACAAAAAGCTTTCCAATTCTCCACATTCTCACTGACATGTTATTCTACCCCAATTGCACTAATGGGTGAGGTAATAGCTCATGGTGGTTTTAATTTGCATTTCACTGTGATATTTGTAATATTGAACATTATTTTAGACTCCTAACGGCCATTTGTGTGTCTCTTTTGGAGAAAATCTATCCAACTCCCCTGCCTGGTGTCCTCTTTTTCCTTCGATGACATTCATTCCCACCTTGTGGGAGGTCTTCCTATGCTGGCTCAGAACCTTTCTATCGTTGTAGTCTGATTGGTCCCGTATTGTGGGTTTTTTTATTTAATAAATCCTTTTATGGCTGGCTTTTTGGAAGTTCAATCTCACAAAGAAATTCTAGAATATGCAAAAACAGTAACTTATTTTAAACTATTACTTCCTACTTTCTGACTCAAAAAGTAAGGGATTTCGTAGTTTAAGATTCTTTGTACAGGGAGATTCTCTCAAAGCACTATATGAGTCCAATAGATGTCTTAGCTACATTTGTTTCCACGCTACTTCACCCCCACTTAACTCCCATTTCCTTTCTGTATTTCTACTTTAAGACCTAGCCATTTTAATTTGAAAGAGAGAGTGGGCGGGGGAAGAGAACTATATGCCCAGTCCCATCATGTGAGTTTTACCGGTAGGGTTAACACTTGGTTTCCTCACGTTTGGTAACAATCCTTTCAAGTCATTTTGTTGTCTGTTAGCAAAATACTATTTTTAAAATATAATCTTTTTTTCTTTCTTTCTTTCTTTCTTTCTTTTTTTTTTTTTTTGGTTTTTCGAGACAGGGTTTCTCTGTGGCCTTGGAGCCTGTCCTGGAACTAGCTCTTGTAGACCAGGCTGGTCTCGAACTCACAGAGATCTGCCTGCCTCTGCCTCCCGAGTGCTGGTGCTGGGATTAAAGGCTTGCGCCACCACTGCCCGGCTTAAGCTGATGTTTTTGGTATTTAAATTTGGATTTTCTGAAGCATGGATATATGTTTATGTATATGTACGTATGTATATGTGTACATATATGTCTATGGATACATAGACATATCTAAAACTTACATAGAAATATTAATACAGGGACATGTGACAGAGCAAGCTCATCTATCCTTAAATCAACACTGGAAGCTAGTAAAATTTAAAAATGGAAAGAAATTAAATCATATGGTTCAAACCTCAAAGAGAGTTGTAATCTGCTTACAATTCTATAATGCAGTTTTGATAACATGTTCTAAACATTGAGGAATTAGACTGAAGGGGGCGTCAGTCTGATATTGGCCCTACATACTTGTGTGGAACTGTAATTCTGTTTTACTGCCAAGTTTTAAAACATTTTCAAATGGTTTGCTGTTGTTGCTGCTGTTGTTGTTTTGAGACAGGGTCTCCTTGTATATCTTTGGCTAGTCTGGGGCTCTTTATCATACCAGGTAGGACTTGAACTCCCAGAGACCCACCTGCTTCTGCCCCCTGAACACTGGCATTGAAGCTGTGTGCCATCAGGCCTGACCCATTGTCTTCCTGTTGTTTAAAACTGATATTCCAGAATTTAATAACCAGGAGGGATTAACATCTTGGCATTGAAGAGGCTATCTCCCCTCATTTTATCATGACTTAACTTTACATGCTGAACAAAAACGTGGCAGAATCAAATAACTCTGCATTGTCTTTTCAAGGTTATTTCTTTAAAACAGAGGATTTGTTTAAGACCTCACTTCCACTCTAATGGCAACTGACCACCAGGACACATTCTGGTTGCCAAGGTTCAGAAGCCTTTGCAGCTACCTCCTCCAGATGTTCCAGAGCTCAGTTCCTCAGTCAGGAACAGTTTAGCATGCAAAAGTAGCACTTCTCTTCTTTTATGGCTGTGCCAGAGCTGCTCAGCCAGCTCATTTTCCTGCTTGCTGGCCTGTATCTGTGTTTTTGACAGCCAGTTCCTGATGGGCCTGGGAATTGTTTGCAGATGTTTTTGTCCCAGCAGTACCTTAACACCCAGTTCTCACGTTTATTTTCTCTCCTGCTTTTCTTCTTGTCTGGGGATGTGTTTTCTACAGTCACAGTTTGGTTTTTGTTGCATACGGTTTCTTTCTCTTCCCAGCTTTCTCTGAGACACCTATAAGCCAAAAAATTGAAGATCTTGCAGGGCTTGAGTATTGACATCAGATTTGGGAATTTGATCATCTGAGTAGGTGCCGATTCTAAATGAGTAAGTCAAGCGACAGGAGTCTGTGTCTTTGTCATGTCGGTTTGTTATCATCTGATACCTGATTTATTTACCATTGCAGAGAGATTATTTGTGAGCGAAAACTCTGAAAGATATAGCATACCCTCCAATGTCTTCTTGGTATATTATGCTATAGCTACGGCTATTAAATTTCTGTGGTCAGTTATGTGGATAAACTTTTGCCATGTTATAATGATCATCCCTTCAGCTAGGTCAGCCAAACATCTAGTTCAATCCATTCTAATTCCACTTTTACTGAACTGATGAATAGGTGTGTATAATGCCCAAAATAACCTGGAAGTTTAACTTCGCTATTTAGTGGAGAAGTCTCCTGTTTGTCTTATTGATGGCACCTGTGTGATTCATTCTGAGCCAGATGTTGTCCTTCATCATCCCTTAACGTATCATTTCTGCACACTGACTCTCTTTTCATAGTTTTGGAAGCAAAATCTATTTCATCCCCTCACTGGGATATTGTTGATGACAGCTGAAATACCTAAATAGCTACCTTCAGATTTCACACAAACACAGAGATGGACAGATTTCTCCAGATTGAGCCAGCAGGGAATGGAACAAAAGGCAGGCAGAGGAAGGAGTTAAGACTAGTTTTGATAACACCCCACCCCCCAGAGCTTTGATAAGGCTCAGTAATATACTGTCACACTACCCCACATTTGCCTGAGGAGTTTTCTTACACTGTTATAAAAACAACCCGACTGTGAGCTCTTTGCTATAAGGAGACAGTGTGCTACCTGCTCACCAGGTGTATTAGCCACAGGGCTCCCCTCATCCCCTGTTTTCTCGGCCATTCTAATTCAGTGGCAGAGAGATACAACTCGTATTTCTAATTTTTTAGAAGTCCTTTTGGTATTTCTGATTTTCAAAAGCTAAGCAAAATATTTTTTTTTTAAATCAGGAAACCTATAGTTCTAAACATGGATTTGAAAGCCTCTGCCAGTGCAGAGGTTATATGAGTGGATGATTTTAACTTTGAGGTCCAAAGTCTGAAGTGTGTCCAGGGTCTATTGAACAAGGTGCATGTGTGAAGTGTCTTGTGACATTTAGGAGGTGGTAGTAAGGACTGTTCCGAATTGGAAGGTGAAGATCTCTCAGAAGATATCCTATCAGAAAGGTAACTGTTGCTTGGTCAAGTGGCACATGCCTGAAATCTCAGCACTGGTAGGAAAGGACAGATCAAGACTGAGTATGAAGTCTATCTCTCTACAATAGCCTGAGTACATGACTCCCTGCCTTAAAAACAAAACAATTAACAAGCAAACAAAACCATGACCGATGGCAGACTTAGTTTTTGGTCTCTACTTTTGTAGAAGATAAAGAGGTTGTGGGGGGAAGGAGGGGTTTTGGTTTTCTCTCATATGTAGAGTTTTCTTCAGTATGAAATGCTTACTGGTATTTAACTTTGAAGGATTATGAACCAATTTCAAAGCATTACATGTGATATGGAACCTGCATATCACTTTTCACAAAGACGAAGGGGAAGGAAACGATTAAAACCTCTCTGTTTCCTTCTCCCTTTGTCCCTGATCTCACCTGTCTGGTGTCTGGGAAGGCTGAAGAAGATGGGGATGCTCAGGAAGAACTAGTTCAGCATTCGCCTCCCGACCCATCTCCTACCTTTGGATCTGTGCCTAATCCTGGAGAACAGTGCTGAGAAAATGCCAAGGAAATGAGAGATACTCAGGAAGCAGAAAGTACTGAGAAGGTCAGGAATTATTTTAAAGTTAGAAGTATTTTAGGGACATTTGCTGAAAATACTTTTTAGCTGTGGTATTCCTTTTTTTTTTTACTTTAGGGCAATGCAATTTTATGAGTCACTAAATACATATTTTGACATCTGGCGTCACTTATTTTTGAATGCTGTAAATTCCCATCATGAGAGTTGCCTCCTGTCAGCCTTGTGATAGTGCATTTTCACGGCCATTTAGATTTAGATGTTGGGACTTAATTTAATTTAAGTCCCTATTAATTTTCTAGCCAGGGTAAGACATGAGGGCATTTTTATGTGGTGATGCAAAAATTTTTACATTTAGCAGTATTTAGATGTGATTTCTTAACAGATTCAAGATTTGCTTGATTTCAAAATTCATCCTGATATCTCCAGTCTTCACCTCGGCTATCAGTTTTGGAACCCAGACCCATGTGAAATTCTGAGATGTTTTATTTTGAATGTGTTGCTTTTCTTTTCCTTTGGAGAGGAACAAATTTCATACTGGCATAAGGTAACAACTGTTCTTTTTTATGAAACCATTTTAAAAATTCTAAACTAAGCATTTATGATCATAAAAGTATTAACAATAAGGATTGGTCATTCTCGTGGCTGTATGGTGAAGATGCCTGTCATCTCACATTACAGATCATCCGCTCACAGGTAAGAAGGGCACTGGAGTATAATTGTCTGTTTTGGACCACGCCCTCCCTCCTCACCACTACTTTCGTGGGTGTTTCACCTGACTCTCTTGGATCCATGTCCTTTTATTGAAGTCATGAACTGCTACATCAAAAGCATTGGCAAAAGGAGAAAATTACAAACTCTAATACCACAGGCAGACTGCTAACCTAGAATATCTGTATCATTTTGCCGGATGGTGGTGGCCCACACCTTTAATCCCAGCATTCGGGAGGCAGAGGCAGGCAGATCTCTGTGAGTTCGAGGCCAGCCTGGTCTACAAGAGCTAGTTCTAGGACAGGCTCCAAAGCTACAGAGAAATATTGTCTTGAAAAAACAAAACAAAACAAAAAATATCTGTATCTTTTTTTAAAAAAAAAACTATTTTAATGTTTTTAAGTGATACCAGTGTATATGTGAGTGCCAGTGCTCAAAGACGTTAGAGGCTTCAGATTACCCTGAAGCTGGAGTGATAGGTAACTACCAGCCATCTCACCAAAGTATTGAAAGCCACACATGGGCCCAGTGAAAGGTAAGTAGAAGTTCTGAACCGCTGGGCCATCTCTCCAGCTCTCTCTCTCTCGTCTCTCTTTAAAACTTATTTTTTAAAATTTTACTTTTATGTGCATTTGGTGTTTGGCCTGCATGTATGTCTGTGTGAGGGTGTTGGATCCTCTGGAACTGGAGTTACAGACAGTTGTGTGTGTTGTGAAGTGAATCAGGGTCCTCTGGAAGGGCTGCCTGTGTTCTTTACCTGTGAACCATCTGCTCCAGCCCCTCTCACATCTCTCTTTTCTCAAATTTTATAGATAACACTGGTCATATTTTCACAGAAACCTGTTCATCCTCTCACGGCAGAAGGACTTAAGAAAGAGAACAGCGTAACACCATCAGATGGCTTTGAGGAAGCTCACAAGGAAGGTGCTGGGCTGAGTTTGCGATCACATGACTAAGAGTTTACGATAATGTCCGCATTCTCTAAAAACTACGTTAACTAATGAAGCAGGAGGCATGTGATAGGATCCCTGCATCTGTATGTGTGTGTTTAGGAAGTTAGCTCAGGAGCTGCTAGGCACACTTTGGCATCTAAGGTGCTGATGGGGTCCTAACGAGCCTCGTTATCCTTAGCTGACATTGTCTGAACTTAGACTTCGCTGCTGAGTATAAAAGAGTGTGTTTGGAGTGACTTACTCTGTCTTAGGAAAACCCCTTGGAGTACCCATGGGAACAAGAATGAACTGAAACAAGCTAGAAGAACTTTCTACAACAAACTGAGAACTCGGATAGAAGTGGGGAACGACCCTAAACTGCAGGTGTTTGCCAGCAACCAACTTCTAGAGTAGAACAAGTAAGACACATTTTATCATAGCTCATTTATTTATTTGTTTGTTTATTTGTTCGTTTGTTTCTTTATTCATTCGTTCGTTTATATAGTTTGTGTGTGAGCACGCCATGAGCCAGGCGCTCATGTGGAGGTGAGAGGACAGCTTTGGGAGTTGCTTCTCTTGGTCGTATGGCCCAGGCGGGAAACTCAGGTTTGGTAGCAGGTAACTTTACCCTCTGAGCCATCTGGCTAGTCCCTAAGAGCCATTTTTAGGAGAAGTAAGGTGGTATTTAATTTTTGTTCTCTTCTCTTTCACTTTTGACTTTTAGAACTGATGAGGAAGGCTTCAGCAGCCAGCCTAGGCCAGGCTCTCTATGCTTTGGAATCCCTAATAAGTTACTTTGACAAGGGCTGGAGAGATGGCTCAGTGGTTAAGAGCACTGACTGTTCTTCCAGAGGACCTGGGTTCAATTCCAAGCACCCACATGGCAGCTCACAACTGTCTGTTATCCTAGGACCCAACACTCATGGCAAAAAACACCAATGTACATAAAATATAAATAAATAAATATTAAAAAAAGTTACTTTGACAAGGAAATTCAACTTGTTTCTCTGAGGGTTAAGCAGAATTATTTTCCTGAGTTCTCTACAGAGGACATCTTCCTCAGGCAGCCTGTCTTTGGCTCGAGGTGGAAGTTAGGGAAAAAGGCACCACTTTGAGGGGCAATGTGTAAGTGAATCAGAGTGTCTTTGGGCTTTTATTTTCAAGACCGGTTCCGTGCCAGTCACGAGTTGTCACACTCCCCAACGTCAGCTATATTATCAGTCCTAGAGAATTTGATTAAAATATTGGAATAGGTTTTTATTTTATTGCTGGCATCTGGACATCTCCTAGCCAGGCAGGCACATCAGAATGCACACTGTATTGATTAGTTCTGGCAATACCCCACAGCAATCACTAGCTCTTCTTTAAGTTAGAGCTCACTATGCAGCTGAAAACATTAATAGGAGCAGGAACAGCAAATGAAAAAAAAGGAGGGGGGGAAGGCCAACTAGAAATTCTGATTTAAATGTCTAGTATATTGAAACTGAGGATAAGATGTAAAATTAAGAAAGTTACAAGCAGGAAATGGCAAACACCAGCTGAGGCGACAGGGAATGCCATATGTTATATGTTCTTCATGCTTTTTTTCCCCTTCTGCTTTTTTCAAAAAAGACTATATATAAAATACACACATTATATATATACATGCATACATTACCCTGGCACATGTATCATTAAGGATCTCCTTGGAAAGACAAGTTGATATATTTATTTTTTGGAAACAAAAATTCGGAGTTATTTTCTGCAGCATCAGGTTTGCATTTATACCAGTAATCCCATGACTCTATTCATTGTTGAGGATTTAAAATTCCAGTCAGTTTTCTTTTAGATTTCCTGTTGGATTTCATCTATCCAAGTGCTGCGCTCTGCTGTCTCCCTGTGTTTCTGTTGATGAACATCCAAGGAATAGTTCTGAAGCCTGTTCCAATCTATTCTTCCCACAATATTTGTTTAACACCGGATAAACAATTGATCACAAAGAATAAACAATGATAGGCTGGCTGTTCTTAATGCCTTTGTATTGGGGCCATGTGAATCTAGGCAGGCTTTGGTGCACAGGGACGAGCGTGAGTTTCGAGACTTCTGTGATGTGAAGTCAGTTTTGGACATCCAAACTCACCATTATTCTTGTTTAGACTTATTTTTGGAGATTGTCATTTTCCCCACAATTCGCTGCCCAGTTACAGCTTGTTGTCATATGCTGCCGTAAATAATACTCAATAGAGCATTTGACGAAAAGCCTGAAGTTGCTGGTTGTTAAAAAGTCAACAGCTTTGGAAAAAAGGAGCAGCAAGCCATCCTGACGGCGTATCTACATTTCTCTGGGCCTTAGATGTCTTTGACCTCCCCGGTTTCTTTCCATATGGCAGAAGCAACTAAAATTTCTCTGCATGTTCTGCGTTCATGATTTCTCAGAGCTCTTTTGGAGAAAATTAAATAAAAGCCTCTTGGTTATTATCGGTTACACCGATTCACAAAATTTACAGGAAAGGGCTCTCCTCTCCGTTATGAGGAAAACAGCCTAAGGACAGCCGTCTTCCACATCTCAATTCTCCACCATTTTGTAGAATGCAACCTGCAGGGGCTTCCTCTTGAGAGGCGGCACAAGAGGGCTCGAGTAAACCAAGAGATACAATTCTTTCCCATCACATGCATCAGTCTGGGGTGATGCTCTTCTGGAAGACTTTTTAAAAAAAATAAGAAGGAAAGGTTTTCTAGTTATTAAAAAATGAAGAGTGACCTTTTGTGTCAATATAAGCTAAAAGTAGATTTCATTAAAAGCTTTAATCAAATTGTTTCTAGAGCGAACCCTGGGAATCTGGAGATCACAAGGGGTAAGAGCCATAAAAATTAATGTCTGCAAAGTCGCTGATCTTTCCATTATTTTACACAGTCCAGAGTTGAAGGATCTTTTAGGAAAGTGGCACTTCCTCTTCCTTTCTTTTGTTGTTTTGTGTTTTGCTTTGTATTGAAGAATGGGCTTGGATTTGTGAACCTCAGCCTGCCCGGTGCTGGGATTATGTGTGTGTACCATCACGCCTGGCTTCTTTTTCTTAAATAAGTAAACCATGTTGGTTGTCTATTGTGTTTCCTAAGTAATAAGGGTGGGCTAAGAAAATGAAAACATGGAGTATGGCAGTAATAACTCTTTAAAAAGTCATAACTGAAGTGTTTGTAAATGCAGAAGCCCAGGACCATGTGACTGACAGGTATAGCGGAGCTAGCTAACTCTTTGTCTCAGGCTTCTGACAACAGAACAGCTGCCAGGGGTCGGTGCGTTCAGTGTGTTTCTCAGAGGAGAAAAGGGAAAGCTAGAGGAACAAAGGACCACGCCAGGGCAGATGATAAAACGATTAGAACACGGTGAAACCCAAAAGCCCTGTGGTATCAGAACAATTAAATGAGACAAAAAAAATTGCTGAACATAAAACAAGGGACGGGTTCTGTAAAGACTTAGATGTGTCTAAGAAAGGAAGCAGACATTTTTGCACTCTTGTCTGAGATGACAGGTGACGCAGACCTGAACCCCTTTATGTCACTCCCTCTCCTCCATTTCTTCCTCCACCCACACATCATGCTAAAAGCTGGGAGGGAGAGTCCCTGGGCCCTGAAAATGTAAAATGTTTGTAAAAACACAGAAAAGTGTTCCTGTTGCTCATTTGACCGTGATGCTTGCATTTAAGGTGATGTTTAGGTACTGGGAGTTCCAAGGGAGAGATAGACAAGAACAGGGAAAGGGAAGAGAGCATTCATGATTTTGCTATGTTTCCAAGGTGTGGTACCCGTATTTTGTTTGCTTTACTTTCTCCTGTTATATATGCTTCCAAATGCACTCATCCCAAGGTGTGAGCTGCTACTTTTATGCTACTCAGAATCCTATTTCTATTTTAAAATATTATTTATTTGTTTATTTATTGTGTGTGTGTGTGTACATATGTGCCACAGTGTGCACATGGAGTCAGAGTACAACTTATGGGAACTGGTTCTCTCTGTCCATCCTATGAAACCCATGGGTCTAATTCAAGTCACCAGGGATACAGTAAGCCCTTTATCTGCTGAGCCATCTTGCTAGCCTGAGTTTTAGAATTTTTGTTCATGATACTTTAGTTTCTTTCTCTTTCAGTCTTTATTAATTGGGGTTATCTTCTTCAGGTCTTTAAGGACATCATTGAAATACAAAGCATACAGTAAGACAGCACATTGAGCTTCCATCATTTGGCACCACGGTGGATAATTGAGTGAGCTAACCCTACTTGAATGTGGGATAGTCTGAGGGTGAGGATGAGAGAAGGGATAGCTATGTCCCACAGGGATAGATGAGTAAGGAGCTGAGAACCTGTTCTATAGCTGGAAAATATTACGACTTGTATGAGGAGAACTAGTTACTAGGTGGGTAGAGCTTCCATTTTATAATTGAGCAGATGACTTCCTTAAAATGGCTGCATTAGCAGGGCAGGCTGCAGATTTTTGTGCCATTTATCATCTTACTGAGAGTCATATAAAAGCAGGTTTACTTTCTATTTTAAAACAAAGGAAACAGAGGGCTTTGACAGAAGTACACTGTAATTGTGGCCATGTGTGAAGCCCAAATATAGTCCATAACAATATTTCTACCTGCCCCTGCAAGAACTAAGACATTTGGTGAACTACTTTCTAAAATTTCAAATAAATTTTTTAAAAAAATCAGAAAACACAAGAAAGTAAGAAGACAAAGGAATCTTACCTTCCGAATTAACTTCTGGCAATGTTCTAGAGTATTCATATCTAGTCTCTTTTCTTTTTGTTTAAGAAAGCTTCAAGCCATCTTACTTTGGGGAAAGCAGTCATTGAAGAAAGTTTAGGCAATCCAGAAAGTATAAGGAAAAAGTCGTCTCAAATATCACTAACTTAAAAGACGGTTACTATGAACGTTTGGGTTTATTTCCTTTCTGTATTTGAACAATAACAACCAACAACAGGGAAAAGATTGTGGAATCCTTGCCCCAAGATCACTAAAAGTTCATTTTCAAGATCACACTTGCTTACCCTTATTCTCTTGGGGGGAGAATAGAGAAGTACTACAAGACACCTAAACATTTTCAATTTTGCCCCCAGTGCAGGTGATGATTGAGGACAAAAGCTTTCTCCACTTGAAGTGACTTCTTACTTGCCATCTTAAAGCAAATATTTTCCTTAAAAGAAGAGTACGAGGCCAGAAGGGGAACTAGCGTGGCAAGCTAAGCATTCTGCCTTCAGCAGAGACCCGAAATATCACAGTATTGGAAAGCTTCTTTGTGTAGCAGGTACTGGGGATCAAGGCACAGCAGAGGCCTGACCTATGCCTTCTCTTTCTTTGTAAAGAGAAAACCCGAGGGAAATGGAGAGTGGGAAGAAGCCCTAGTTAGGCACTTATGATAACATGAGTACCTGAAACTTCCAGTTCTACACATGAATGCTGTGTCAATTAAACGTGTCGCATGGCCTTACTACAACTGTCACATGAATGTGCCACCTGTGCCTACTCTGAATTGTTTTTTGTTATTTTTGTGGCAACTTGTAGAATTATTTTCAATAGGAATCTCACAGTGAGATTTTTCTAAACACTCCTTACAAAGAAACCTTGTTGTTTTTCATTGCCTTGCAAAATCTGGTTAGTAAAACTACTTAGCCTAATTGCTGCACAAGCTAGCCATGGGGAAAGAATGTCCTAATGGAGCTGGGAGTCCCATACATCAGACCCACGTAGTTGTGTTCAAGTTAGATTCTCTGCGTCTTTCCCTCCAGCTCACTTCATACTATTCTGAATCCGTAGGAAACTTTCCAAACATGTACGTCCATCCATTCTTTTGGAAGCAAGAAAATAACCTAGGTTTATCGCATTAGAGGTAAAAGCAGCAAGGTGCTTTTTGTTAATGCTATGCTTCTTGGATGGTAAATGTCCTGGGTGCCTATTTCTGCTCATGTCCACGTGAGCGACCTGCCAGCTTTGCTGTACCAGGAGCGATAAATTCGGATCCCTGCTGCATGTAAGTAAACTGAGAGCTGATTTTAATATGATCTCATCATTTGTTAAAAATTGCAGTAGCGATTGTATCATGGGCTTGGATAGCACAGTAAATAATCACCCAGGTTCAATTTTAAGTCCCAGCTCTACTGTTTGTATATCAGAAACCATGAAAATAGAAGAAACTGAAGAATCATTGTTGACGTTTAACAATCAAGATCATTTTGTCGGTTGGTCATCATTCTCTCATGTATTGTTTATTGCTGAATGCCTGAGGCCAAATATTATGCAATACGATACTGAAGTTCATTGTGGGATTGGGGTGGGGGAAAAGCCAATTGTGAAACAGAAGAGCAATAAAAAGTGGTGGTCACAAATGGAGAACATCCAGATTAAAAAAAAAACAAACTTTTAATGTTACACAACAATTAAACATTTTGAAACTTTTTGGATTAGTGAAACCAAGAGCACAGCAATAAACCAAGCATGTAAGGAAGTTTGCATGTTGACATTTTAAGTTAAAGGAGCAAATACCTATTATTCAGCAAAGATGATGAGGTTAGGTTAGGTATTTGAAAAATACAAAGCCTCCAGTCTGGATTTGGAGAAAGGGTCTCGAGTATTATGGCAGGCTGTGAAGGTGGCATGGAGCAGACCCAGAAACAAAGCAAGGGAGCAGAGAGGAAGATAAGGGGTTCAAGCAGAAACCAAGAGACCAGAAGAAGCCTGAAGTTAATAAGAGAAGGCATGGGGAAGAGGCCCTGGCCACAGGTGGAATTAGAAATCTAGCACAAAGTAGCTGTTCCTGGTACCCAGGATGATGGTGACTCTTTCCATTCCTATTTGAACGTCAGGGTCTCCTGTTGCTCTATCTCTTCACCTGTAGGTAGGAGGATGTGTTGTGTTGGAGCCAACTGTACATTGTAATAACAAACTTTAATTTAAGTAAAAGAAAAATGCAAAGATGTATAATGAACTTTCTTCATAGCTTAAATAAACTGCAGACAAACAGAATATTGTTCCAGAAAAAAAAATAACAAAAGCCACAGACAAAAACCATGAACAAAAACTGCAGAGTCTTAGGATGTGGGAGGCTTTTCAGTGGCACAAAGTCTGGAAGCCATCAAGGAAATGACTTATATATTGGAGTAAGAAGGATATACAACTTTCAATAGAAAAGAAGTTTAAAAGGTTAAAAGACAAACACTAGAAAAAATGATTTTTAACAAATATGACAAAGAACTTTTTAATATGCAAAGAGTGCTTTTAAAAACCGTAAAAATAGATGAGTAGATTCATGGATAGAAAGCTATGTAACATACCGGAGCAACTGAGTCACCTGACCTCGCAGAAGTAGGGGAAAAGTGGGTGGAAAGGACTTTGAAGTAAGGAAGTTGAATACAAGGGGAGGAGACTGGCTTTGTGGGGATTATATGAGGAATAACAGAGCTGACCTTGGGAGACAGCTAAATAATGCCCACTTCCAGGTAGCAAAGGGAGCCCTCGGTGTTGTCGGTCAGTGCAGTCTGTTGCCATTCAGGGAACACTGCCCGTAGCCTGCAGTGGGAGGCCTGTGGTTATGTGGACATTTTCTACTGTTATTGCATTCCAAGTTGCTGGCACCTGGCTCACAAACTGCCCAACAGAAGTGATATTTCTGCAGTGACCCAATATATTGACGTTCCCCATCTGATTGCCCATGTGATTACCTCCCTCCTTAAAAGTATAGCCTAGGGTCCTTGGTGGCTAGAGAAACACCGGAAGTAAGGAAGGAAAGCCTAGTAGGTATGCACAGCGAGGCTTAGCCAGCATATACCACACCCTTCTTACAGCCATGCTATTCCCCGACATACTCCACATATAGAGAAGGCACAAGACGTAAGAAAGGATCTAAGCCTAGCTTAGTGAACCAGAGAGTTTATTAAATTTACAGGAGCATGGAAGACTCAAAGGCAAACTACTGGGAAGTCCTCTCTGCAGTTTATAGGAGCAGCACCACTGAAGAATCTTCTGTGATCCTGCTTGTCCCTCCTACCCCCAGTGATCAACTGCTTACCTATAACACCTGATCTTGATGATGGGCCTCCAACTGTAACGCCTGCGTTACTCTCTCCGTACAGTTCACATGCCACCATGCCATTGGCAAGCCAGGCTAGGGCCTGGAGATTGAAAGAACACACAAGAGACCTGGGTCATTTGAAAGGAGATCGTCTGAAGGCTGTTTATTCAAATTTAGGAAAAACCTTAAATACCTAATTGCTGTACAATGGGATACTCCCCAGGCAGGTGGGAAATTACCATGCCCAAGGTGGAGTAAACAATGGCCCTATAGCTAATCACCAGGTGGGGCAGAGAGAGCACAGGAACAAACAGGATGTTTATCTGGCTGGCCAGAAACTGTCCTCAAGATGAACCCTGGGGAGCAGGGGTAGACCCATGGGCCCTACACTTACCCATTGTAGGGATGCTATGAAGGCCTGTAGTTGTGTGGGCCTCTCCTGTTCCCTCCGGAGGGAGTATTGATAGGCTGGGAGGTCTCACGCTGCTCATCACAGCCGTTCTGTTTCAGGACCGTTAGAAAGAAAGCGTCTGCACGGAATGCTTTCTGGGAGGATAGGCAGAAAGGGAACCAAAGCTGAGGAAATGGGCTTAGGAGCTGCTCTGACAATGAAGGTTCTCTGTCAGCAGATGGGAGTAACTGTCTAAGTGTCTAAGTTCTAGAGATACTTTAAGATGCATACGACCACATGGGTTTCGGGAGACTCAAGTCACACTTCCTCACATAGGTGAAACGATTATACGTCCTTCGAGACTGGTTACGTGTTCGGTAGAAAAAGCCGTTGCTTATTGTCTTGCTGATAGCTCTTCCCCCTGTTTTTGCTGCATGATGCTATGACCTAACCATACTTTTCAGCCTTGCTTTCCTCACCTGTTAAAGGGGAATAATAAGAATCCTTGGGGTAGCTATGAGGCTTAATTTGAGTTAATTTAGGAAGCATTCTGAAGCTGCAAATGGATAGTTAGCGAATAATCATTAATGATAATAAGAGCGCTGTGGGGCCACACAGATGGTGATCTTTATTGTCCAGAGTTATCATGAGGGAAGTTGTACTGTGGTTCATCATAGGCCCTAGATGAATTGGTCCAGGGAAAGCTCTCTGCTTAGACAATGCCCAGAGTGGGTCAAATCCAAGCCAGGCAGGTAGGACAAATATCAGGGGTAATTATCAGATCTGGGGGACTAGAGTTTGGATTTAGGTTGATGTTATATATTCAGTGATTTGGGAACCAAGGTGAAGGTAATGAAGCAAAGCAGCAGAGGAAGATTGGTTGGAGGTGGTTGCCTTCCTCAGTAGGAAGCTTCCACTGCTTATCAAGGGACTGGCTCACACAACCAGGGCCTAGTATCTGAGGTATCTTGTGTTTAGGTCTTTAGATGTCTTGAGGTACATTTGTCTCAAACAAGGCACTCATTCTGCAGGGTCAGTTTGGCTGAGCTGAGAGTTTGTGGCAAGTACTTCAAATGTCACTTAAGGCATGCGCACTTAGACAGTATAGACTTGGCGATGACTTGGTTATGCTAGCCTTAGAATGTGAGTAGTTTGAGGACTTAGGAATTCTGGGCTATCACTGTAGCTCGAGTGACCTAGTATGCACAAGGCCCTAGATTTGAACCCATCAACAACACTCTTGAGCGCGCGCGTGCACACCACACACAATGTAATTTACAATATTTAAAAAAGAATGATCAACCAAACTTAGTTAAATTCACTTTGTTTTGTTTGCAAACCAACCAGCAAACCAATATGTGCCTGAAGTTTTGTGCCCTAACAATCTGACCAAAGACCACAGAAATCAAAAGACTTAGGATCTTGACGCTAATGGCATTATGTCAGCCCTTAAGGCTCTAATCCCCATAAGTCTTCAATGCCACTGTTACTTACCATGTTTTCTGCTGTGTCTCTGGGCTTACTGAGAGTTTCAGTACAGCCTGTGTATTCACATTGAATTTGCCAATATTAGGGCCACATCAGTTCTGCCCACTCACCATCCTGTCAGAAAGAGTTTGGAAGGTGTGTCTCCCCGTTATGGGTAGAGGAAACAAGCAGGAAGATGTCCCCCACATAATCACGATGCTGCTGGAAAACATTAAAGCATAAGAGATGAAAGGTGACACCTACCTATGCCACACAACTGTAAGACATAGACACAGGTCTGGATGGAAGTGGCTCCAAAGTTACACCACTTCCCAACTCTGGGTGGATAGAATATGGAGGATACTGACTGGAGAGGTGTGTGTCTCCTAGGGAACTCCATGGATAATATTGAGTGTCTGCCCCTCTTGGAGCTCTGATAACTTAAGCTGAAAAGAACCAGAAGTGAATTTAGTTTTCAGCAATTTTTGCTCATTAAGGAGCCAATTGCTAAGTGCATAGCGCCTTTTCTTATTTTAGTTTTGTTGGGAATGTGGAGAAATCTACTTGCCTAGTTGCCTGCTCTACAACACTTGAGGGCTGGCCCTTGGGCAGACTGCTGGTACAGAGCCCATGCTGTTGGCATGCCTTATGGGGGAATCAAGTAATCATATGGCTAGAGTTTTCTTCTTGAAGAAATTCCATGTGGATGCCTGTATTGGAAGAGAGAAACAAGGGGCAGTGTTACCCAACGTGGAGGTGTCTTGGTATCACTGTCCTTGAAGGTGTGACTTACAATGCCAGCATTTCCTGCCAATGTGTTGTTGGGTATGATGCTGTGTGGCTTCTCGTTATGTTGTCCTTTCCTGGAAAGCAAAGATTTACCTATAATCACAAACCAATTGGAGGGTAGAAAAAACTAACCTGAAGAATTCAAGCAACAGCAGTTCTTTTGAAGAGAAATGTCTGATTGAATTTTCTATTTTTTTTACATGATCAGTGGTAAATATTCAGTTTAGATTGTTCACTGCATATAACTTTTCAAAATTTCAGTCTTGTTGCATAACTCTACATATGAACAAGCATTTGAAGCAGTTTGGTCTTAAAATATGAAATATGTCACACACTACACATTTAATATATAAATTATAGAAAGTGATTTTTTTCTTACTCTTCACTGTTCTGAGGAGATTCAGCTGGACACAAAAGCTCCGTGGGACAGACTTGTTGCATTTGCTCCCACTGAACAGAAGGAGTCTTGCTTGTTGGCTTAGTAGGTCTGCAGCAACTCCATATTTTCATGTCTCATTTCTTCCCTGGTAATTAGCATCTTTTTTCTTAGAGGAGCATATGGCATCCTTAATTGTAAACAAACCCTGTAAGCCTCTCTCCACACTGCAATCTGAACTGAGCTGTAATTTTATCGAGTCATAATGATGGGAGCACAGACAGTCTCAGCAACGCTGAGATTTAACACGCAGGAGCATCAGAGAAATTGTTGGAACTGGAATAATGTGGTCTTACAGCATCAGGTGTTCCACTGCATGGACGTTGTGTACGATTAAAGAATAAAGGGAGATGATCCAACTGTGACAAGTCCAGCCTGCAGACAGTGTGTGTGTGTGTGTGTGTGTGTGTGTGTGTGTGTGTGTGTGTGTGTGTGTAGAGAGAGAGAGAGAGAGCTGATGAATTTGAACTACAAATCTGGGCTCTGTAAGTCTTTAAGGAAACTATAGTTGCTTTCTTATAAATACAATAAATTTGGAAATGTTAAAATTCCTATTGTTAGAGGAAGATTTTTAATTATCGATTTTTCTTAAAACTCAGCATAAAATAGGGGTAGTTTTATATGGTCACAATTCGAACTCTGCTGTCTAACATAGCTCCCAGAAATTTTGATTGACAATCATTGTATTTAATAGGTTCATCACGACTGAAGGACAAACATTTCTCTACTTCCTAAATATGTAGGCGTAGCTGTAGTCATTCTCAAATGAAAGAAAACCCAACAGTCTTTTGGCTTTGAATTTGGGGGTGGTAGTTGAACAGAAATCATTTTGAATACTTATAAATTGTTCGTGAGAAAAATCCTGGTGGGAAAGAAAACATGATGTTCTTCTCAAAGGTCTTTTTTCCTTTTTTGACATACTTGAATGCAAGCAAATCCTGAGGCTTACATGGGTGAACTCTGAGAGCAGTGGGGGTAGTCAGGTGACAAGGGGTTGTTTGTGGGTAGTCCATTACAGACAGTCTCTAACCTCTATTCCTTGTCATCTATGAACCTCCACAGCTGTATTCTTTACATCTTGAGTGCTGAAATCCCCAGAAGGAAGTTAATAGCCATGGCCTTCAGAAGGCTTGTTCTCCATAGCTGTGGTGATATATGCCTGAGATTTCGGCCCTCTGTAGAATGAGGTAAACACTGCCTGTGTTACCCAGTAAAACCTTATCTTAAAAAAAAAAAAGTAAAAAAGAGGCTTTTGCCCCTGCCTGGAATATGAAGCATGAGCATACACTAAACTAATCTGGAGTGAAAAAACAAGAATGTAATAATATCTTAAATATCATCACACAGGACAAGTTCTTTAACTATTCAAGAGGACCTTAGTGACAGCCCAAGTTTACCGGATTCTATTTTGTCCTCTATGTTTTCACGATGACTTAGGGACAAGTTCAAGTGGATTTCAGCCATACTTCCTTCTCTATATTATGAAAGCCCTTATCTCGGTTTAAACCATAGAAAGCAACATAATCTGTTGAGCAAAATATCTCAGCTCTTTAGAGCTGATGTTTTATACAAAACATCTCTCTCTTCCTTATACTGTGACACCTACGTATACCCAAGGGAAAAGTGGAAGTAGCTGGGTAGATTTCTGTGGGTGCTTAAGGGAATCATTCTAGAACTTTGAAGCTATGTTTTAGTGGCACCATATACAATGTTAACCAAAATATAAAATGATAGTTATCCATACCAAAGAACAGGGGGAAGAGAGGAAATGAAGATAGAGCAGGGTCTAGCTCTCCCTCACCCCCAGCCTGATGGTTGCCATGTCCTGGATGCTCCTTAAAGAGTTCCTCCTGCAGGTAGAAGAACCGAGAAAAATTGCATTTCACTTATCCGCCTTAGCTGATTTAGCTTCTCAGGAGATAGTGATGGCTCCAGCTCCTCTTCAGAATTCTAAACTAAGTGGTTTGGCTGATTTGAAAAAGAAGGAAGAGCTATGGAGGGATGTTTTCCATGCCCTGGGATAGCTTTAGAAACTTTCTGGTTGGCATCACAGATTAAAGAAGCTGATCACTAACTGAAAGTATTAAAAAGAGATGAGTATTTATGGGAGGGAAAACATTAGTAATTTATTGTTTGATAGTTATAAACCAGGAATGCCTGAAAACAGGCATCTGACAGCAGTATACGAGAAGCTTAGAAACATTCAGTATTTGATTCAGGGATTTCATTTCGGGGCATTTTCCTGAAGAAGTTAGGAGATGCGGACAACACTTATTTTGCTCAAGGTCATTCAACTCATTATTTGTTTATATTACAAAGAACTGGGGGACTGGGAGACGGCTGCCCTTTCAGAGGACTTGTGTTCAATTTCTAACATCCACGTGGCAGCTCACAACTGTCTGTAGCTCCAGTTCCAGAGGATGTTATGCCCTCTTCTGGCCCCCACAGGCACTAGGCATGCATACAGCATACAGACATGCATGCAGGCAAGATACCCATACACATAAAATAAAATTTAAAAAAAAGTTGGTGTTTGCCCAAACATTCATTGACAGGCAATTAACTTCTTATATCATTTCTACACAATCAAAAAGATTTATACCCACATTCTTCCATCCAAGCAATCTTTGAATCTCTGTCTCAAATTAACCCAGGAGTTCATCTTTCTGTCCTTCTGTTGGATATAGAGAAGGAGACAAGGATGGATTTGCTAGGAGCATCCTGGAAGACAAAGTAGAAGAGTAAAGACTGATTTGTTTGTTGGGAGACAGGGTTTCCCTGTGTGGCCCTGGTTGGCCTGGAACTCACTCTGTAGAACAGTGTGCTGTCTCTGCCTGCCAAGAGCTGGAGTTAAAGGAGCACACCACCTTGTCCAGACAAGAGAAAAGGTCTTAACTACACATAAGGGTGAGCCTGCTTGCCCCTAAGGCAGAAGGCAAAATTGGGAAGGTATTAGGTCAAGATGCTAAGCATTATTTTTAAAGGTCTGGTCTTGCCAGGTAAGGCTACACACTTCTGAACTGACGGAGAGCCATGAAATGTCGGCATCACCTTTTGTCCACGGCTCTCTTCTTCCACAACATCTAAAGCCTTTAGTTTAAACTAGCAGCACATATGAACCACTTGCTATATCTTTCTTCCAGGTCACCTCACTCATGTCAGAGCAAGAAAGGAAAAAAAAAATGCTTGGATAATCTGGCAGCCACTAACTAATATTTGTTGAAGTTTTCATAAGAATATTTACTAGCAACTTAATAATGTTGTTAATATTTGTAAAAAGCCTACAAAAAGTTGTATTTGTTGTACATTTTCACTTGACTGTCTCATAATTCAGACTTCCAATATTTCACAGTAGACTCCATGTAAGCAACCAGTATGCCTCTAGTTACCTAAGCTTCGCTTTTCAGTAGTCTTATGACTTGTGATGATCTAGCCTGGGTTACTGTCAAAGTATCTATGTGTTCTCTGCACCTAGGATTCACCCCTCTTTCCTATTCTCTACTTTGAAAATAGAGGGAATGTTCCAGAAAGAAAGGCAGATCCTCTTGATTCTTTCTTTGTCCCTTTTCTCTGGCGTCCCGGTGACTCTAGGATGCTTTACTATAGCTTTCAAGGCCCTGTGGGATCTCTACCTATCTGCCACCTCCAGGCTCAGCTGTCACAAGGACTGATGTATCCTTCTCGCTCTGGACCAGCTGATATGTAGCATCCTTTGGGGATCAAAGCTGGTTAGGTCACCCATCCAAAGAGTGTTGGTAGCCCTGTAATTTTACTGGTGTAATCACCCTAGTAATTGTGTTCCTTATCTCTTAAAGCTGCAGATCCCGAAAGGGAAAGGATCAGTCCTCTCTACTTTATTGTCAGCACCTGTCACAAGGCCTACTCTAGTCTTAACCATCAAAAGAATGTTTCTTGCTGGGCAGTGGTGGCGCACGCCTTTAATCCCAGCACTTGGGAGGCAGAGGCACGTGGATCTCTGTGAGTTTGAGACCAGCCTGGTCTACAAACAAACAAAAATGCTTCTCACATCCCCAACAATGTGGAGGGTTGAAGCAGGCAGTAATGTGGTGTGTGTACACCACATGCACTACTTCACAGCCTTTTTTTTTTTTTTTTGCATGGCAGAACCAGTATGTGTGCTCATTATCCACTGTCCCAATGTTTCTGAGGAACTGACCCCACCTGATCTGTCTACGACTGTGTCAATTTCTTTCTGCCTGCTGTAATTTAAAAACGGCTGCATGACTATGATATGGCTTAAGAGGGTGTAGCAGACTGATGGGGGCATCTGTGAGAGGACTGCTGGCTTCTAAGGAGAAGGAGTAAGAAACAGTCTATCTTATGACTTTTGACATTTTTATAACTGAAATCACGTAACCTTCCTGTTCCCAGGACGAGAACCAGTCTGGGAATCAAGCTGATGCTAACGATGCCCGAGCAAAAAGGTGACCACCAAGCCATTGATTAGACTGCCTGGGATTCAGCCAAGTCCAGGCTTCTTGTGTGGGAAAGCAAGTTCCCTTTTTGCTCAAATAAACTTGAATTATAAATTATCTGTTAGTTTCAAGTCTAATGTCTTTGAAATGGTACAAATATGTACCATCAATTGTCCTTCTTTTGATAATTAGCATCCTGGCACTGAACAGTAGCCTTTTCCTCTACTGAGGTGTTTAGCAGAGATTCAAAGTGATTGTATGGCAGCGGCAACTGGAAGGGCAAACTGTTATTGCCTTCCGTTAGCTTGAATCTTATGTTTATGTTTGGTGGGTCCTTTGTGAATTGTGCAGTACCCAAAGGCATTCGACTTTCTGGCATTTGAGTTAACAGAGAAGCCTGACTTTGCATTTTAGGTTGCTGAACTCAGCATCAACAGAATTGTATAGCCATAAAGTAGCTATAAAAATGAAATAAAATAAACATGCTTTAGAATCTCTTATTCATATTTTTATTCTATATTTTATTTTATCAAAGGGAAGGTTGGCATAAAGTTTCTTAGGTGCCAGAAACAATTGAAATTTAGGAAGTATGGACAACCATAAAAAGTAAAGTAAAAAGTAACTCAGCTCTATTATTATACACAGATGATGTCAGTGCTTTCATGTATTTCCTTAAGATTTTGGTTCAAGGGCTGGGAAGAGAGAGGGCTCAGCAGTTAGGAGCACTTGCTGCTCTTTCAGATGTCCTGCCTTTGCTTCCCAGCATCCATGGGGCTTCATGGCTTCCTGGAATCTCAACTCCAGAGGATTTCACACTCTCCTCTGGTCTCAGAGGGCACATGCATACACGCGGCTGAGACACACGCACACACGTGGAAACACACACGAGATTAGAAAGTCAATAAAATATGAATATATAATAAATATAAATATATATAAATAGGTAGTTTTTTACATTCATGTTCATTTACTTTGATAATTTTTTAAAAATTTGGACCCAAAAATCTAATTGGACATTTTGATGAAATTATATTAGCCATAATTGTCTTAATAGTGAGAAGCTTACCATATTAAATATTTTGTTTCTCCATGTATTTCTTCATTCTTCTATATCTTTGAGAAATATTTGTAGTTGCCTTCAATTCACATTAAGAAATGTTTCTTACATCACTTCCTCCCTCCCTCCCTTCCTTCCTACTAGAAAGGTGAAAGGTGTAGAAAAATGACTTCCAGTTTTGGTGGTACTAGCGACTGAATCTAGGGCTTGTACGTGCTAGGCAAACAGTCTACTTCTAGGCTGTAGCCTCGGCCTTATTTCCATTTTTACTTTTTATTTTGAAATAAGATCTGACTATGCTGTTCACGGTGGCCTTGAATCTGTGATCCTCCTGCCTCAGGCACCCAAGTAACTGGCATTACAGCCTGTGCCACCTGGCCTGGCTCAACATTCTTAAAAGTATCATACGGAAGGAAATCTGTACCTTTCTAGTAGCATGCTATATTCTCATAATAAAATGTAACTCCCAGGGAGTCCGAGGCAGGTGTAGTAGCAAGCTCCAGCCCCAATTTTTGTCACTAATGGAAACAATTCAGACAAAGCCAATCTTTATATCTCACCTTATAATCCTAAAGATAATGCGACATTTTAAATACGCCATTTAAAAATGTCAATCATTGCTTTGAAACTATCAAATCCTAGCTTTAATTTATTTTTTTCTTAAAAAAAAGCAAAAGCAAATTTAGGACACCCTTTTCCTTTTCTTTGTTATATGTAAAACAATATAAGACCAGTTGCATTTGGTTTGAGAGCGTTGATGTCTCACATAATTATGCAGAACTAATTAATTCAAAATCTGTTTATCAACAGTAGTCTGTAGCTGCAGCATTTCCTCCCAGAGGCACTAACAAAGGCTTATCACCTGCTTTCTTGTTGCAGTTTGTCTCAAAGGCAAATCAATATGAAAACTCTAAGAACGCTATTCCCAGAACTAACACTTGGAACAACTTACAAGAACTTTTAGTATCAGATACCAATTAGTTTTCTTAGCTTAAATTAAAAACAGTTTTATTTAGCAGTGAAATGTGTCAAAATACTAAGGACTTAAAAGGCAAATAAAAATTTTCATTTTTTGTTAATTTAGGTTATGTATTTATTAATTTATATATGCATAACTTTTATTATTTTTTTTCAGGATAAATGGCCATAATAGATGCTTGGGAGTAGGGGCCATAGAAGAGAGTCTCTATATACTTTAGAGAGTAAATATTGCACATTGTATGTAGCCACATGCTGGATGTACAAAGGGAGATGAAGCTTTCCACACCCTGGGCACCTTCCTTTGTGAACGGCAGAGGAAGATGCTGATGCCCGCGGCTGATTTGTGACAGGTTTTCTGGGCAGCTGGAGCCTCTCAAACGTTACTCTGTTACTGCATCTCTGGAAGTCCATTTGGAAGAACAATAGGTAAAATGAAAGTATTTGGGGTTACAGAGTCATTTTTCTGTCTTTACAAAGAAAGAATGGCTTTCAGAAATCTTAAGAAAGTACATGTAGAGTTGGGGTTTGCCATGTTTCAGAAAGAACCTTCTGTGTTTCACGAATTTGATTGTTAAACCCACGCTGAGCAGAGTGTGTCTCACACGGACCAATTTCCATAGCAAGGAATCATCTTTTGTATTCTGCCCCAATTCTTCCAAGTTTCAAGACCCAAATTGTGTACAAAGAGGAAAATCCTACCTAATAAATGGGTAGTATATCCTTGTTATAATTTAATATTAATATCCCTCCTGGAATCAGCTCTGCCACGTCAAATGTCAGTCTGTAAAAGGAAAGTGCGCCAGTGACTTTCTGAGATGGTAGAGAACATGATAAAAAGGTATTTATTTTATCCCCTGGATTTCTCTCTGTGTGTCTCTGTCACATATTCTCTCTCTCTCTCTCCCTCTCCCTCTCCCTCTCCGTCTCTCTCTCTCTCTCTCTGTCTCTGTCTCTGTCTCTGTCTCTCTCTCTCTCTCTCTGTGTGTGTGTGTGTGTGTGTGTGTGTGTGTGTGTGTGATGCTGTACATGTGGAGGTCAGAAAATACCTCTTAAGACTTGATTCTTTCCACTGTCTGAAGGAGTGAACTCGGTTATCAGGCTCGTGTGGCAAGTGCTTTTACCTGCTGAGCCATCCTGTCAGTACCAGTAGGGTAGTATCAAAGCAAAACGGAGAGAATCCTGTGGATTTGTGGTGAAGCGTTAGCAGCCCCTCTTCTAGTGCCTTCTAAACTCCCGCCACAGTCTCTGTAAGGCCCTGCCAAAAAA
Organism: Dicrostonyx torquatus; assembly: GCA_028555095.1. Taxonomy (NCBI): domain Eukaryota; kingdom Metazoa; phylum Chordata; class Mammalia; order Rodentia; family Cricetidae; genus Dicrostonyx; species Dicrostonyx torquatus. Next base: position 366,015 of record JAQHUG010000108.1, read on the forward strand.
CAAAACAAAACAAAACCCCCAAACCTCACATGACCGTGTATTAGAAGCAAAACCCAATAGCGAATCTGCTGCTAACGTTTATGAGAAAATTACCTATTTCCATAGCCAAATAGATGTCGTTTGAGAAAAACAACTGGTAACCTCGCTAACCTCTGTTCCCTTGAAGTAGGACTGGCCAGCTGTTCTCGGAACTGGAAAGAAGAAAGCGCTGTCTTCCTTTGTAGACTCCATGATGGAATGGGTTCTGGGTTTACAGTAACTGGAGATAGAAGCAAACAGCTCAAGGAGTGTTTACTGAGACACACCGCGCCCCATCTTGTTTGCTTTCTACATCACTTCACAAACACTCTGGCAGGAAAGCATTGTGTCTGGGGACACTGTGGTTAAGGACAATAATTCAGAGTTAGACTGACATTGGCACCTGGATCACTCTGAGCAGAGAATCCAACCTTCTCCTTCTTCAGGGTGGCTATTAGTAGTGCACGAGCTAACAAGGGCAGAGGTGAAAGCACAGTACTCTGTTAATAACTGCTATAGATTACTTCTCGTCCTGACAAAGAAGGGCAGAGAATGGGAAGATTCTAGCAGTGTGTGTTGCGGATTGTTTCATGCCCTCTCTGTGTTAGTGTGTCAGAGAATCCAGCTATAGGGCGAGAGTGGTGACTCCTTTCTCCTACCATTATATAATGGATGGCTATCTCAGACACAGGGCATGGCCAGGAGCCCTTCGCCTCACCAGCTGTTGCACAAAGAGAAATCATACCCAAAGGGACAGGGCGTATTAAAACTGAAACCCCCCACCTGCTGGTGAAAAGAAGAAAATGAACTCTTTCACTCAAACACTGTGGATCTATGAAAAAGCAAAACAGAACAAAACAAAAATCCCTCCAGACGTTGGGAGGTAGAAGTGGTTTAGCATCTTAAAGGGGATGCAAGGAGACACAACTTCAGCGAAACAGCAGAGTTGGCTAATTACTTCAGCTTTGGAAGAATCTCTGCCCTGTATTCTAGCATCATTCTAGTGACACTTTAGTGTAAGGCCTTCTACCCATGGGCTGAACTGTACACCCCTAAATCCATAGGCTGAAGTCCCAACTTATGTTGAGCGTATGTCCCAACACCTCAGACTAGGGTTAGTTCTCGGTAGGCTCTTCTAAAGATAATTGAAATTAAATGCAATTATTGAGGCTTAGTATTAATTGAATATTGATGTGTCTAGAAAGTCATTGAAAGAACAGCCTACTTCACAGACACTCACAGAGGAAAGACAATGAGAATATGATCACCGCTAAGCCCGGGACAGTAGCCTCCAATCAAGCCTGCTGATGTGTATGAGAGAATATGTTTCTATTGTTTAAACTAGCCACTGCGTGACATCTGACAATGGAAACCAGCTAAGGTACCGTTCATTGGCCTGATTCCCCAGATTATTTTCTCATTTCCGGAGATAACCCTTTTCCCCAGCATGACACCCTAAAGTTGTCATAATCTAGTCCTAACTGCTACCTTCTGAAGGTCACATTCAAATCTGTACTGTTTATCTATCTTCTATCACAGTTAAGCTGTTCAGTAGCATTGTGAGACCTCACCGAGTCTTACCCCATATTCCCAGAGAGTCTTCACTTCCTCACTCCTGAATTCCCTGTTGTCTTTCTTCCCGACAGTCTAGACCTTACGGGTTACCACTTCACCCTCTGTCTTATTGATATTTCTAGCTTCTGTTTCCTCCCACACGTAACAGCCTTACAGAGCAGAGCCCCACCCAGTTGTCCGTCTTCCCTGCCCACACAGCGTTTCTGAGTGCTGCCGGAGGAAACCACACAGCCACATCATGTGTACCGAACGAGGGAGGGCCTCCACGCTGTTCTGTCATCTCTCTCCCGACACAGTGAGCATCGCAAACTTCCTCTATTCTCATCTTCAAAATTTAGGCTTCACAGCATCCACCTTGGTTAACCGGCAGCAAATGACTTCCTTTCCTCGTGAGTAGTAAAAAGCAGGGTTACCAGGAAGCAGACATTTCCCAAAATTCTGTTAGCAAACGTGTAAATTTATCTACATTCTTTTCCCCACAGCCTGTCTCTGCATTTGTTACCGTCTGACTCAATTCATTGGAATGTAGGTTCTCACGTTTCTTCAAAACCACTCGTATTTCTTTCTTTCCTTCCTTCCATCTTTCTTTCTTCCTTCCTTCCTTCCTTCCTTTCTTTCTTTCTTTCTTTCTTTCTTTCTTTCTTTCTTTCTTTCTTTCTTTCTTTCTTTCTCTCTCTCTCTGTCTCTCTCTTTCTTTTAGTTTTAGTTTCTTTAGTTTTCCTTCAAGGTTAGCAGCTCTCTCCTTTCTTCGCCACTGTTAATTTCTTCTTTTCATGATTTCACCCTAATGTCCAAGGAGTACTCCTCACAGCTTAAACGCTTGTTCTACAGCACTTTTACGTGAATTTTAAAAAAAATTTATTTATTTCATATGCACTGATGTTTTTGCCTTCATATATGTCTGTGTGAGGCTATTGGATTCCGTGGAACTGGAGTCACAGACAGTTGTGAGCTGCCATGTGGGTGCTGGGAATCAAACCCTGGTCCTCTGGAAGAGCAGTCAGTGCTCTTAACTGCTGAGCCATCTCTCCAGCCCCCTTATGTGAATTTTTTTTTAAAAAAACCTTTAAGTTATCTTACTCATTCATGAGAAATATAAAAAAGTTGATCTCGTCGAAACTGGAATAGAATGGTGGCATCAGTGGTGGGAAGATTAGGAAGTAGGAAGGAATGGGGAAACGTGAACTGTGAGTTTATAAGCCAGGGGGAACACGTTCTGGTGTGCTATTGCAAAGTAGGGTAAAAATGGGTAGAATTACGTATCAGAAATATCCCAAAAAACTAGAAAAAATGTTTTTGAATAATTTGACCATAAAGAAATAATAAATGTTTAAAGAAATAGATATGTTTGCCCCAATCTGAACTTCATATTTCTAGCGCGTGCATGTCACATGGCACACACTAAACATATACTTTTTATGTTTTTCTACATTTATCTGAATTTTTAATAAAATTTTCTCCATTTAAATTAAAATTTTAAAAAATCAAACCAAAAGAAGACACGAAGGAAGAAATTACGGAATAAAAAGAGCATTACTGAAAATATTCTTTATGTGATGTCTCTGGGGCCAGCAGAGATCCTGCGCCCTAGTTCTGTCCCCTGAGGCAAGTTACTTAGCTTGGGGCAGCTCAACTTTTTCATTTATAAAATTAAAAATAGAAATATTACTGTTTGATTATTTTGTAACGTGTATATGCGTGCGCATGCCTGCATGTGCTCCCATGCGCGTCATTGTGCACGTGTGCGTGTGCCGTCACGTGCATCATTGTGCGCAGGTAGGGCTTGGCTCTCCCTTTCTACTCTGAGGACTGAACTCACATTGTCAGGCTTGGTGGCAAAAGCCCTTCCCTCTGAGCCATCTTGCCAGCATTTGTCCATTATTTTAGGATAAAGTATCATAATAGACATAAAATGATCAATGCCCGAGAATGTACTATGTATTAAAAGGAGCTCTTATTTTTCACATTTCTTTTTTAAGGGTTTTACTTTAAAACATCTGTATTTTATCTCTGTGTGGGTATGTGCCCATGACTGGAGGTGTCCGTGGATTCGAATCTCCTGGAACTGGAGTTACAGGCAGTTGTGAGCTACCAGACACGGGTGCTGGGAACCAAGCTTGTGTCCTCTGCAAGAGCAGCCAGTGTGCTTCACCACCGAGGTATCTCTATTGCTCCCTTTCTCATATTTGTTTAATCATGAACAGCTGATGGTGAACTAATAAAGTGGAACAGCCTGGTAAATCTACCCTACAGAATCCACGTAAGACACGTAGTCCTTTTTGCAACGAATCTCAGCATTGTTTCAATGGACACAGCTCAATCTAGGCAAGAGGAATCCCTGCCCAGGGCCTGTGCTTTAAATGGCCTCTTACATGACATGCAGAATAAGTTTGGGAACACTAGAGTCTCTGTCATTTAGTAACTTTAGACATTTATTTCCTTGATTGACCTCATTCGACCTCAGAAAAGTATTCTCCAAATTCACTTGATGTCCTCAAAACAAAATTCAAAGACACTCAAAAAGGAGAATATATTATAAAATAAAAGCCATAAATATTTAAGTTCAGAGAGAGAAAAAAGGTCAGCTGTTCAAACGGCACAGAGGTGTGTGGGTTGTCACTCCGGATGCTAGTGGCACAAGCTACTTAGAATCCAGGAGATTTAAACTGGAAACACCTAGGTAGTGAAAATGCAAACGTGTTAACTTGTCAGAGCCTTTCTCCCAATTGGCAGGGACGAGTAGACTCTTGCTATGGTGAGCTACTGCCCGTGGGCTCCGAGTTTGTCAAAAGGTCATCTTTTTCTCCCAGCACATCCGTCTAGGAAGCTCGATTAGCTAAGGGACCCTGTTACAGATCGACTTATGGGACAAATAGGTGAGGTCATTTCCTGAGCTGAAAGGTCCAGAAAATAAATGTGAATTGCAGCAAAAAGCATTTCTTTTTGCTGTTTGCTTCTCAGTCAGCAGTTTTAGTAAAAAATAACTTTAGAAAATTAGGGGCTTATCAGTAGGCCACCAGCACTGCAGGAAGAGTGCAGTGTGATGGACCGCCCCCCCCCACACCCAGTGCTGGGCTGCTGGGACTGAACTGTGTGACCCTGGGCAAGTCACTTATCCTCTCTGTGCTTCAATCTCCCTCTTGGAAATGGAAGTAATACCTACCTCATAGGGTTGTTGTGGGGATTAATTAGAGATAATGTCTGTAAAGCATTTAAGATTCTTGAAGAAGGCACTATATAAATACAAAGTAATATCTATTAAAGTTGGCTTATTTGTGAAAAAATTGGAAATTGAGTATGAATATATGTGCTCCAATTTGTGCTATTGCTCTGGACCCTAAAAACTTGAGATAAACCTGAAGTCAAGCCTGGAATTGTGAACTCAAGATATAAATTTAAAGGCATATCAAGTAAATAACAAATAATGCATCTCAAGTTCCTAGAAAAACAAGAACAATCTGTACCAAAGGTCATAGATGATAAATAATGAAGATCAGATCCAAAATTAATGAAAGAGCATCTGAAAGAACAATACAAAAGATCAATCAGAGTTGGTTCTTTAAAAAATAAATAAGATTGGCAAACTCTTAGCCTCCTAGTCAAAAGAAAGAGAGGCAATTGAAATGAATAAGATTAGAAGTGAAAAATAAGACATTATTACAAATGTCAGTGGAAGGAATACAGAGAATAAGAGGGGAGTATTTTGAAAAAATCAAATTACAAAGAAACTGTAATGCCTAGAAGAAATTTACAAATTCTTCTACACATACAATCTACCAAAATCAGGTCACAAAGATACTTTAAAGCCTTAATAGGTCTGAATAATTGATGATATTGAAGCAGTAATAAAAATAAATCTTTCAACAAAGAAAATCAAATCTTTCAGAAAAAAAAAAGCCTGGGTCCAGATTAACTCACTGTCAAATTCTACAAAATACCAATGGTCCACAGTCTATACACTGAAACGGAAGAGGAAGGAAGCTGGTGATGCATCCATGGGTAAGTGCCCTTTTTACAAAAGCAAGAATTTAAATCCTCACTGTCCATATAAAAAGGGAGACACAGTTGTGTATGCCTGTAACCACAGTAGTGGTGGTGGTGGTGGGTGGTGGTG
>JAQHUG010000108.1:387352-409375 GCA_028555095.1 Dicrostonyx torquatus
TCCACTGCCTACCTCAGACAGAACTAGTCTATCTCCACTGCCTACCTCAGACAGAACTAGTCTATCTCCACTGCCTACCTCAGACAGAACTAGTCGTTTGTTTCCTTAAAACACACATGGTTCTTTTGCTACAAAACATACATTGTTTAGTGTGAAACTGGGGACATAGATACATGGAATTCTGTGGTAGAGCGATACCACCCAGTGCATTTTAATCATGTTCATAGCAGAAACCTCAAACAGGTGTCTAAGAGCAGAGAGGTTTATTGTGTAAAGTCAATTACGGTTTGCAGTTTTCCACACATCTGTCTTTTTGGCAGTGTCCAAGAATGCTTTTTTCTTTCTTTAACTACTTTCATCCTTTTACTTGAGTTTCCTTATCCTTTATTTCCCCACACCAACACTTTAACTGAGTTCTCCACTGGTCGTGATACCTTTTCATAAGTTTTCAGGTGTACATGTCCACCATTAAGCCCTTTTGTTCTGGAAACCAAGGGAGAGTTTAGGCAATTCTGGATTCAGGAAGAATCTTTAAAATCTTGAAATGAACTGACAGCCCCTTTGAGCTCACACCACACACTTCTGCCTCCCTCCACTTCGCTTTCTTCCCTGGAGGTCTTCTGGAAGGAGTTGGCATTGGTATCCCAGCCACCACGCTCCCTAGTTGTATTAAGCCCATTTATGAATCCTTTGTTTCTTCTCGTGTTTCCACAAAAGGAGATGCATTATTCATGGGCAACCTTTCTCCATCTCCCTTTGTGTTTTCTCAATATCACGGACTGTCTCAATTTCACGTTGTTGCCTGTGGTGTGCATTGGCATCAGACATTAGCAGAGTGCAGGAACTCATCTGGTAACCACTCCGGGTTTCTCTTAGAACTCCAGCTGTCCTTCTTAACGACTCTCGACTCACTCACTTCAGCAGAAAGCTGGCCAAGCCTCTGCACCGTTTTCTTAGGGGAGGCCACTTGCCTTGTGCTTAGCTAATAAATATCCAGCTGGATTCTGAAGCCTCCTCTAGAGGTGCAAGAGTGATGTGCATATCTCTTCTCCACACTGTTTTTTTTTGACCATCAGGACCAGCAATAAGAATCTGTGTCCTAAGATCGACAGATCCATCCTTACTTGGTTTAACCTATTCTCAGGCACTTTCAAATAACATAGGTCTTTGGTAGACATCAACACCTGCTTTTGTACCAATAATATACTGTTTCAAATGCTTGCTCTATATTCTGTAGAGCAACATGTGGTTTTTTAAAGGAATCGAAGCTAAGATTTGTATTGCAGTAGCTATAGTTGTGAGGGCTTTAGAGCGGTAGTGGTCAGCACCCTCTGCATTAGTCAACAGAAAGGAAATCCTAGAAAAGTCTAGAGTGTGGCACTTGTCTAGTTCTCATGCAAGCTGTGTTAGTCAGGGTCCTCTAGAAGGAATAAAATTGATAAGATGAATATACACCAAAGGGGGATTTATGAGATTGTTTTACATGGTATAGTGTGACTGTCTCACACCGGAGTGGCTGAGAATTTGGTAGTTGTTTTTAGTCCATGAGGCAGACTATCCCAGCACACCAGACCAGTGCTGGAGATCTGGAGGGCTTCTGGAGAACCATTGGTCTGCCGTCTGCTTTGGGAGACTAAAGAAGCTGAATTCTGAATCAGGGAAGGCAGGCAGACACAGCAGAGTAGATGAACTTGCCAGAGAAAGTGAAGTGGACAGGCAAAGAGCAAAGCATCCATTGTCCACCTCCGTTTATTTGGGCTGTTACCAAAAGATGTCACCAGCATTTAAAGGGGGTCTTCCCTCGGCAAACATCTGACCAAGCGAGCCTGCAGGGCCCTGCAGCTTGCCTTTTAGATGATTCTAGGTCTAGTCAAGTTGCCAGAAGAGATTAACCACCATATGAGTACACATTTTTGGGAGTACCTGTTAGACTACTTTATGTGTATAATTTCTCTTACTCTTGTAATAATCCTGTGTGTTACATCTATTTAATTCAACTACATTTGGCGTGAGGATGGGGCCACAATGGAGTCATCATGGAAGGAAATGCAATCCAGTAGAATGTAACTAAACATCTAACTTAGGAGTCTAGTTCTGTAATAAATAGCAGTTTGGTACACTCTTAGTAGCCAGGCCTTTGCCTATTACACAGTGTCATATGATCAGACTGTGTTTAAATAAGCAGTGGGTGACTGGTGACCAATCAAACAGCCACATTCCTTCCTCCTATACATGCTATCTGTCCTTACTGTGGAATGAGTTTTTAACCCTTTCTGGGTCTAAGCCTGCCTGACTGGAAAGTTGTTCTTTGCTTGACTAGACTCTACTAAAGTTATTTTGTCTTAAGGTTTTATCTTAACACAACCGTTATTTGGGTTCAGATGAGCCGAGCAGGTACAGGGAGCATCTTTAGTACAAAGCACACACACTGCATTCTTCATACACAGGACAGAAAGACACGGCATTCTGTCTCCAGAGCTCACAACCCTGCATCCCTTGAGGAAGAGATGAAGCCCTAAGCCACCTTTCATTTAAAGATTTAAACATCAAGAAGGAGGAAGGCCTCTTCTCTGTCCTTCCCAGCCCTACCTTTGCTTGGTCAATAGACTCCCTACCATTTCCCCTGAAGAAAGGAGAAAGGACACAAGCTCTGCCAGCTTCTCTGCTCCCTGAGGATCTTCTTCCCTCACTGATTTCCCCTCTTTCCCTCTTTTCCATGGAAAGGTGGTTCCTTTACCAGTCAGCCTAATTCCATCCTTCCTCCTCACACAGAAGCAAGCTGCTACTATTCTTGTTCTCCCTCTCTTCATTCTTGTAAGGCTCTGTCTTTGTAAACTTGGTATATTATGTGTCACACGTGTGTTCACATGTATGAGTACAGGCATGCATGTGCAGGTCAGATGGCAACATCAGGTTTTGGGTCCTCACCTTCTACCTTCTTTAAGACAGGGTTTCTTGTTTGGCTCCTGTGTAATAAGCCAGGGTGGGCTTTAAATTTCTTGGGATTCTCCTGCCTCCAGTGCTCACAGTGCAGTACGAGCATTGAGGTTACAACCTTGGTGTTGTGTCTGGCCTTCTGTGGGCTCTGGGATCTGAACTCAGGTCCTCATGCTTGTGCTATGAACCTCTTTCTCAGCCCAAGACTCTGCCATTTTAAAAAACAGTGCAGTGACTCTTTTCCCCATTTCTTTTATTTAATTCTGCCATCTAACTTTGAATTTGCCATTAAGACCAAAGATCTCATCTGGCAAGTTGGCTCTGCCAGTTAAAAAGCATGGTGCTAACAAGACCAAAGGGATCCTTCAGCATCCTCACCTCCCCTGCCTCAGACTAGGCTGTCAAGGGACCCTTCAGCATCCTCACCTTCCCTATCCCAAACTAGGCTGTTAAGGGGTCCTTCAGCATCCTCACCTCCCCTGCCCCAGACCAGGCTGTCAAGCTGTGGTGCAGGAGACTTGTCTGTTCAGTCAATCATGTTTTAAATAAATGCTGATTGGCCAGGTAGGAAGTATAGGCGGGTCAACCAGACAGGAAGTAGAGGTAAAGACAGGGCAAGGAGAAAGTCTGGGGAGCAGGAAGCTTCCCTGGCATTCCTGCGCAGATCTCCAAGGAGGCAACATGTAGCAGCCCAGCTGAGAAAAGGTACTGGCCATGTGGCTGACAATGGGTTAATATAAGTTATGGGAGCTGGTAGGAAGACTGAGCTAATGGGCCAATCAGTGTATAACTTAATGTAGACTCTCTGTGTGATTTTCTTTGGGGCTTGCCGGCTGTGGGGTACTGGGCAGGACAGAACCCCAACGAGCCAGCTCTCATATTACAAAGCTCCACCATCCTCTGTTCACTTCACCATACTTAGCACTTTCTGTTGATGAAAATGTCAACTATTTCTTCACTAAATTGTTCACTGCTTGAGAGTAAGGACCAAGTTGCAGTTATCGCTGGATCTTGTGGGCTAGCACCTTGATACAATGCAGGCCCTTAATAAATGTTGATTGGAAAAGAACCATTTGTTCTAAAATGAAAACAAACCAAGCAAACCAGCAACAAACACTGGAATGTTGCAATTTTTTTTGACTCATCTTTTTCCTCTGATATTTTTTCCTGATGTCTTCAAAACTCTTAAACATTGCTCTGCCACCCTTGTCCTACCCTTTATCTTTTTGTAATTCAACCTCTGGGTCAATTGAAAAAATAACCTCTCAGCCCAACTGTAGTACCTGTGCCTTGATAACACATCTTGAAACGTGCATTATTTGACTTTTATGAACCTTCCAGAAATTCCCTTCTCCCTCCTAAATCCTGTTCACATTAGCATTACTTGTCTCATCAAATAGCTTCTTCATCTTTGTCTTGGTCACATTTTGCCTTCTGCCATTCTCTAATTGTGGCCATTCCTGAGAGTTAGGGCAGTTCCTCCTTCTCTTTGTAATGTTATCGATTTCTGTGATTTCAGTTATGTTCTCCATGGGGAAAGTTTATCCACTTATATTCCAATCGTGTCCTTTTTTCTTAGCATCTCTATGTCCTGCTGGTTCTAAAAACTTAGCACTTTTAGTTTAATAAATTTAATTTAACTAGTTTAATAATGTAAACTAGCTTAATCTTATAAACTAGTTTAATCGTTTCCCCCCTGTTAAACTTTTTCCTTCTGACTTTGCAAATTCTTCCAATGGGGTTGCCATCTTCACACTGTATTTTAACCACATCTACCTCTGATGTTCTAATGATTACTTAGGTGCTCATTATATCCTGTTGGGTTTCTCCCTGTGAAACTGTTTTCACTTCTCCTGTCACATCGTTGCCTCCAAAGCACGATTTACTTAGCTCTTGTCTAGATTACTGCAGGGATCTTTGAGCTGCATCCTCCCTGCCTTCTAGTGCACAACAATCTCCTCAACCCTATGCCTTATTGTCTCCCTTATACAAAGGATCTTTAGTGACAAGTCCAAGTCTACTTAATAAAGTCCTTAATATCTCCAGACAGTGGAGAAGCACATACAGCATGTTCTCTTTTTTGTTGTATTTCATTGTTCTCTTGCCTATACCCTGAGAGGTTTCCCAATACATATTATGAACTCTCTCTCTCTCTCTCTCTCTCTCTCTCTCTCTCTCTCTCTCTCTCTCACACACACACACACACACACACACACACACCTTCTACTCCTGTATTCTTCACCTTTCCTGCTTCTTTTTCATCTTCCATTCTATTCCAGCAGTGTGTTCTTTTCAATGCTATGTTCAAATGCCATCTGCTCCATATGGTCTTTCCTGATGCCTTAACCATGCAATGCTTATTTTCTTTCTACACCCACAAAGTTCTTCCTGGCCTTACAAGACTACTCACCTTGGGCTTGACCCCTGAGCCCGTGCCTCCAATGAGAAGGTAGTTCCCTATGAGTACAGGTCTAAGTCATCATTGTTCTGTTCTGCAATGGGAAGATTCTGGATCAAGTTTGCTGTCTGAGGCAGGCCGTGGATGTTATACAGCCTTTGTCTAGTTCATTGCATGAGTATCTCCATTTTGAGAGCAGTAACAGAAGTTTTAGGGTAAAAGCACCCACTCCAAGTAGCCCCATCAGGCTAGATATTCCCATCTTTCTCAATACTCCAACCAAAGATAAACATAATATGGCACTTGAGAAACAGATAAAGGGGTTCAGTAACCTCAAAGTCCATTTTCAGGATGCTGTTATAAGCTGTTGGTTTAAATAAGGAACTGGGGCAGGGGGGCTGTAGAGATGACTGAATGCTTAAGAGCACTAGCTGCTCTTCTAGAAGACCTGGGTTCAGTTCCCAGCACCCACATGACAGTTCACAATTATTTTAACTTCAGTTCCAGGGAATCTGTTGTCTTCTTATGACCTCTGTGGGCACCAGGCAGACATGTGGTGCAAAGCACTCACATATAAATAAGTCTAAAATTAAAAAAAAGAACTAGGACACAGGACAAAAGGTTTGTATAGTCAAGCGATCTTGTCAATGTGTAGGATAATGAGCCATTGGCTCAGTTCTGGTGCAATAGAATGGTCTGGAGACATTGTCACAGCTGTCATGGCTCAAAGGGAGCAATTTGGTTCCTCTGTGATGATTGCTTCTGCTCCAAGGTGAACCCTTGGCATCATAGTTGCCTTTGTCTGGAGGGATTGTTTTCCTACAAGGTTCACTGTGTTGTGGAGAGTGTCAGTCCCTTAATCCTTACAGATTAGTCAGATACTGGGGATCCAAGGTGACCGCAAGAGAGAGGGAGTAGACGGGAAAGGTTAAAGAGGTGAGCACAGATATGGACAAGGTGGAGTAATTAGACAAGTGACCGTTGGCCCCCTTCTTATTTGGAAAGAGATGTGGTTAGTTTCAGGATCTTCAGAAGAGGCAATTGTCCTGTATAATCCAAATAGACATTAAGCTACATATATTCTTTAACTTTTTTTTACATTTTATTGATTTTGCATGAGATAAATAAAACTTCAAGGTACCTGTTTTAAAAGAACAGTATAAGAATATTTTACTTGTCTTTCAGATTACGTTTTTTCAAGGCCAATAAGTAAATTTTTCAGAGCTTCTTGGAGAACCAAGAAACTATGGAGGAACACTTGACTGAGGGACCTTCTCCAATGTACCTCAACTCAGGAAAACTCTTGGTTGAGGAGATAGAGAAGGGTCACCACAGACTGTGTAAGTCACAGGGGATCTCAGGTGTGAGCCTGTCAGCAACTCAAAAAATGAGATGTATCTGAGAAAAAATGTAAAATTAAAGAAATAATCCACAATGCAGACACCTACCATGTAAAGCCAGTGCAGTTTACCTTTCCCAAAGCAAAGAACGAGAAGTGAGGTAGAGAAGAAAGACAGGCAGGAAGAACACAAGCATCTCCTCAGCCAGTCTCTGGGACTGACTGAGAGCTTGATGACAATGCTTCATTTGCAGTTGAACCTCATCAACAGCATTTCTTTGAAATCAATAAAGAGGAATTATGAACAGGATTGAAATTTAATGAAGTGCTAATTTGGGAGGCAAAGATCGACCGGCAGCTGTGGAAACTGCTTTTGAGAAACCCTCCAGCATTTGCCATTCCTGTAGTTGGACATATTAAGTCAGAGTTCACAGGCATGAACGGAGAAAGCGCCCTTGCTTGCTCATCTTATAGTGAACTGGCTGTGTGGGTTTTGTGTTCTTAAAGAGTCAATGATCCGCCATGTTCACATGGGAGCTAATGTTGGGTGGCAGGGCCAGATCACTAAACCACAGGGATCTGCTACCGGGATTGAGATCGCTGTGACCACACCAGGCTATCTCAACATATCCTGGAAATTTTGTATAAAGAAATAAGTTGTTGACCTATCATCTTGGGTTCTGGGTTTGAAGAACAATTGAAAGAAGTTATCAAAGTTCTGCCAGTGCTGGGTGACTGTTCTCTTTTCTGTCACACAAACTTGTAACAGATGTGGCAATGGTTTCTTCAGAAAATGGAACCACTGTGTTTTGATGTTCATGTTCATAAAGCTAGCGTCACCCTGGATGGTCTTGGAGCAAGGATGTAATGTTTGCATCAGAAAAAAAGGTGCCTCCTGCTTTTTATTTTACCCAAGAAGAACCTAAAGGAGAAATGGATGAACTTTTCATCTTATGGGTTAATGAAATAATACCATGAATTGATGAGCCAACTGGTTTACATGTCTTGGGAAGTCTTGAAATAAAAAAATGCACACATAACCACTGTGCTCCAGTTCCTCAATGCAGATTCAAGACACAGGAGGGGAGGGCTGAAAATTCCTGAAGGAGACTGGGTTATTCTGTGGCCCTGTACTTGACAATTGAACCCCGCGGAATGTATTCCTCACAGGAGAACAACACAGAGACCCTGCCCTGTATGTTTCTCCAGAAGAATTTGCTTTACCTCTTTAAAACAACTTAAAAAATCCACTTGATGGGCCCGACTTCTTGGTGTAAAGTTTCTAACATTGAGGCTTGTTTTGAGAACGGATTGAAAGCAGTTATTTCTCTATAAATGAGCATTGAAAGTGGCGGAATCACACAGACGTATCATTGCACTTTCTGGAAACAGAAGTTATTGTGGAATTTGTGTTGAGTTGCTCTTTCAGTTGACTTCAATGTACCTCGTTTTCTGAGCTGAACAGGACCAACAATGGAAGCAGGAACCAAAAGAAAGGAAACAGCAGGGGACTGGCTACTAGGAAAGCAAGAGTGAATCTAAAAGCTTTAAGTAATTTTAGCAAGAAATCTCCTAAATATCTGACTGCTCTCTTGCCCAAGGCACAACTTTCTTTCACCTTGATTAAATTTGTTCTGGAACAGATCATTCCTTTTTTTTCTACCAAAGGCATTCTTGGAGATTTTCAACTTGGACTGGTTTTTAACAAAATTATTTCTTTACTTGGATTGCATATACTGAGCATTGTCATTTCTCATTTCTCAGATATAAAACAGAGTTCTGTTTTTCTTGGTTGCCCAAAAGCAAAGCAAAGAATCCCTTTGGTCAGCATTAGATTTTTAACCACTCTCCACCAATTTATGTCATCTGTTGTGGCTCTCATTTCTTTTCTTTTCTTTCTTTTTTTTGGGGGAGGGGCAGGGGTAAATAGGATCTTCCTATATGACATAAGTTGCCCTCAAAATAGCAGTCCTTCTGCCTCAGATCCTGTGTTCTGGCTTTTGAGGTGAGCATCATATCACTGGGCCAGTCAGAGTTTAATATAAGTCATCTTTTATTTTAAAAAATTAATCCACGCATCTTAGTATCAAGACATAACCTTTAAGTTTTCTCTGTTGTGGAAACTGAGAGCTTAGTTGTAGATATGTAGACACTTTATTAGCAGGTAATTGTTAACAAGTCTGATCCAAATGAAAAGGGATTAAAGTCATTTGATGAGGTCATATCTGATAAGTTCACCTAGGTTTAAATACTGCAAGTTGAAAATGTACCTATCAAGCCTTAAGTCTCAGTCTTACTTCAAGTATTCTCACAGTGTCCACCCACACTAATTAACTTACAATTGGGAAAATCTCACACAAGCTTGTTTTTCAATAAACTCTTGACTATATCATGCACATTGAGATAGGTGTTCTGTAGATCTGATGGGTCACCAAAACAAATGACCCTCAAAAGCTGGCAACGTCGGTGTTCACCCTTGTGATCATGTGGCTGGCTAGGAACTGTAGCTCCCTGCTTTTCTTTTCAAGAGAATATCATTCTACACGTCACTAACATGGGTGGAGGTCAAAGCTCAGAACTGGAAGTACACTTGCTACTAACTGTGAATCACTTTCACACGATTGCACACAGCCAACACACTTCAACTTACATCATTGCAAGTCAACCTTGTAAATCAAAACGTGCTGCTGGGCACCACCTATACTTCCAGTTTCACTAAGTAATACATGATGACATTCTTTATAATCCAAGAATATGGCGGTGGACAAGATAAATTAATCAAGCCTCTGAGACACAGCTAAAGACATGTGAAGCAATCCTCTGGTATTTACATTAACTATTGACAACTTCATTTATTATTGCTCTCAGTTGAAGCTGTGTGTGCATGTGAGTGTGTGTGTGTGTGTGTCTGTGTGTTTGGAGTGTGAGCCTAATTTTGAGAAGAGAGCTGGTATTTTATTATCTCTCTGATTCATCCACCACATCAGAAGGCTGGGGTGTTACTTAGGTAAGGAGACACCATGTTGCTGCCATCGAGTTTTACTTGGCAGTGTCATCACTGTGACCAAATGCCCAAGAGAAGCAACTTAAAGGAGGATGGATATTCTTTGGTTCATGGTTTCAGAGGTCGGAAATTCATAGACTTTGATATTTTTTGGTTCATGGTTTCAGAGGTCGGAAATTCATAGACTTTGACTGTGTAGATTCAGGGTCAGGATATCATGGCAGTGAGAACATGGGCAGAGATTGTCAATGTCATAGTTGATAGGAAGAAGAGAGAGAGAGATGGAAGAGGCAAGGAACCAGACATAATCTCCAAAGGCATACCCTCAGGGAATTATTTCCTCCAGTCAGGCTCTACCACCTAAAATTTCCACTATTTCGGAAACAACATCCCTGCTGGGGACCAATGGGGTCAGCCCAGTGTCAGGCTCACCTGAGCAGATGAACCAGAGTGGGCGCTTGCTGGCAGGTATTTGTTGCGCTTCCTGGACATCTCCCTCAACACCTAGCATCGCATAGTATAACCCCTGAAGAGCAATGAGACTGCAGAAGGTGTTTCATGTTCAAATCATAGCACTCTGCCCTTGGGTACCAAAGGCCCATGGCCATCTCATGATGTCAAATTCATTTAATCCACCATCAAGGAACCCCATGATCTTTACAGTTCCAATAGTTTTAAAGACCCAAATCTGAGACTTGAGTAAACTTTTAGCTATGAGTCCATGGAAACTCAAAAATAATTTACACACTTCTAAGATAAAATGGGACAAAGTTCACATTCCCATCCCCAAAGGTGGAATGGGAACAGAGAAGAGAAGTGTTTGTCCACTGAAATCTAGTGGACAAAGACTGAATCCAGTTGCCCATGTCTGTCATCTTCCTGGGGATTTGGGGGTGCGATGGGCTACACAGGGGGCATAGGCAGCCTTGTTCCTAGAGTTTTTTCGTTTTCCAGTCCTCTCCTGCACTGATCCCAGTCAGTACCCGTGGATTTCCTCAGCAGATTTTCTACATTCTTGGAGTGTCCACTGTTTCTGTCCTCACGGCTTCATGATTACCATCTCAGAGTCTCCCGGCATGGATTCGATTCTACCACCATTGCCTGGACTCCTAAGCCTTATGGTGAAGTCTGGAGGGAGTTTCCATGACTCTTCAACCCTTGAGTTCTGCATGTCTTCAAAACTATGGACATCAAAATCTTCAGCCAGACTAAGCGGTTACCTATTCGGCACAGACTGTTGCTGTGATGGCCCCTCTTAGTGCCTGGGTGGCTGAATGTGGTGAAGTCAACACCAGGGAAGCAAGTTCCTAGGCTCTGTGTGTAAGGCACATCGGAGACAATCCATTTCCCTGTAATCTTTCTCAAGGAAGATCTTTCCAATGACATTCTCATGTCCTTAAGACTTGGCTAATATTCAAGGAGTTTTTGCTATTCCATTTTGTTGTAGTTCAAATTTTGATTTTAGGAGTATGAGTGTTTTGTCTACGCTTATGACTGTACAGCACTTGTGTGCCAGTTCCTGTGGAGGCCAAAAGAGGGCAGTGGATCACCTAGAACTGAAGTTATAGAAGGTTGTGAGCTGTCAAAAGGTTACTGGGGATTGAACCCAGGACTTCTGGAAGAGTGGCCAGTGCTCTCAACTGCTGAGCCCTCTCTCCAGCCCATTCTGAGCCTCATTTAGTTGGCTAATAATTTCTTCAGGATCCATGTGTGCGGGCTAGTTTTCAGTTAACCTGACACATTGTTATTGAAAGAGAGGGAGCCTCAGGAGAGAAAATACTTTGTAAGACCCAGCTGCAGGCAAGCCTTAGGGCATGTTCTTAGTTAGTGATTGACTTGGGTGAGACCACTCCAGAACTGGTGGTCTTGGTTTCTATAGGAAAGCAGGATGAGGCAGGACTCCAGAGCCTGAGGAGCTGCTGCTCCAGGCTTCCTGAAGTTCTAGACTCTCTGGAATCCAGAGGCTCAGGAGGTTCCCCCCCCCACACACACACACATTGGTTCTGGCTCCTGGTGAGGGAGGTTAAGGAGGACAGTGGTGGGGCCTTCCTGCCCCTTACATTCGAGAGGCCCTTCAGGGAGGCTTGAAAACTGTATTTCAACAAACCAAAAACAGCTTCACACCTATGTAACAAAACAAGAAAGGTCAGGAAACAACAGCAAAGAGAATCACAAACTCTGGTAAGAAGACCCGGCATCTGGGAGGCAGAAGACCTGGTATCTGGGAGGCAGCTGCCGAAGCCTGAATTCTGCAGATGGATCTCATGACTTCAAGGGACTTGAACTTAAAGAGTTCAAGTTGGACAAAACTTAAAGAGTAACGTGATAAGAAAGTGCAAGAAAACAAAAAAACATTTATTCTGAGAATCTAAAATCTGGATTAAAAAAATAATGAACTTCAGAGAACCTTCACATGAATTTTTGTTTTCTTCCCTAATTTACTAACAATCTAACAAGAAAAACAAAAGAAAACATAACCCTTTAAAACATTGCTGTCCAGTCTGCCTGTGGTTATGTGGTTCAGAGTTTTCATGTTCTACTGAGGTATGGCCTGCACATTTTGGTTACAAAAGAAAAAATTCTGGGGAAAACAAAAAGCTGTCTTCCCCAGTACACATTGTAACTACAAAGGAAATTTCATTAACTAAACCATCCATCCCACTAAAAACAAAACAGAAACCCTTCTAGTTCTCAGTTGCTGCACCCCAAACATCCACCACACACAGCCAGCATGCACTCCTGCAGCCAGGTTTCCACAATCCACACCTACAGTTGAGTGCTGAAGACCCTGAACTCAGGCCTCAGAGAGAAGCCAGGAGTGGAAGGTGCCCGCGCAGCTTCTGCTGGGTTGGTTCTGGCCTGCTGACGTAGTGTCAGCGGGATCCCAGAGGCAACTGTGGGGATGGCAAGGCCAGGGCTGAGGCTGGCACAAGGCTCTGTCCAGTTCTCCTGGAATAGCCTTTGGGACGGCTGCCCAGACCACTCCTGGACCAAAGTGCCCAGCCGGCTGTCAGGAAGATGTGCCTAGCCTTTTCAAAGACAGTTGCAAGGTTGCAAAAAGATTGTTCTAAAGTGTTCTAGGCAGCTGGTTGGGAGTGGGAACTCCTGACAACCTGACATTGAGATCTGCTATGGGGCTGAGCAGTTTCTAAATACATTTTTTTAAAAAAGAAAAACAAAGAAAAAGAAAAGCAGGCTTTTATTTTTTTATTTTTTTTCTTAGAGTAACTTGCACGCTCTGTATTTTAAAAAGAAGAAAAGAAAAACTGAAAACAGGCATCCACTTGCTAGCAAAAGCACCACCATGACCGGACTTTCCAGCTTGTGATCTTTAATTATTTTCCGTTTACTTCATTCCTTGAGATCGTCTATTGTTTTCTTCGGTACCTGTGTGAACTATTTCCAGAAACTTTACATCCACCGTTGATGCATTCCTTCGTGTGATTATAGCATTTTATGAAGACGAAATTCTAGTGGCTCCCGTCCTTTAGGAAGCTCTTGACATTTATTTCAAGCATCAATAGATGACAAACCTACCTGTCTATGCAGGCATCCATCATCTGTCTATCTCCATGTGCCTCTATGTCTCCTTTGATTGTAATTTTATAGACATAGATTTTATTAGGAGATTTTTACCCAAGCATATTAATTACATCTTCTTTTTGGTTGAATGAGAAGGAGTAAAAGATGAAATTTAGAAGTTTAAAAGAAAAAAACAAAGCAAGCAGGCTGAGCAAGCCAGTAAGCAGCACCCCTCCATGGCCTTTGCATCGTGCCTGCCTCCAGGGTCTAGCCTTGCTTGATTTCCTTCCTGTCCTGACTTCCTTCAGTGATGGATGACAATTTGGAAGTGTGAGCCCCAAACGCCGAAACTAAAGCTTGCTCTTGGTCACGGTGTTTCATCGCAGCAATAGTAACCCTAACAAGGACACTATGCTTTCCTTAGTCCCAACTTTACACAGGCTTTGCTGACCAAACTCTCCAATTTCACATCTTTCCAGCGTACTTTTTGTTCCCAATTCTCTCTACAAGCTTCTCTAATCCAGAAACAGCCGTGCCACCTCTTAAATGATGGAACATTTGAAATGTCTTCTACCATTACTTTTAAATCTCACACTCTTGGGCCAGGAAGAAAATGTAGACAGGTTCTTTGCCAGGATGTAACGTGCCTGGCATCTAGTCTGGGTCGAAGTTGACTCCATCCTCCCATTTGAAACCTCATGAGTCTGACCTTCACTGTCCGCATTCCTGCACACATTCTGTTCTCCTGGCTCTGCCCCAACCATCCGTGAAGCTCTGCTAAAATCACTCTAGGCCTTTCCCAGTCCACATCTCCAAACTTTTCAAATTTCTCCCACAAATTCTTCTGAACCATGTTGTCAACCACAGCAGAACTCTCGCTTCTCTGACATAATGTGTGTGCTTTCTTTTCTGTTCTCTGCGCATCACTGTGACCAGATACCAAAAGAAGTAAGGAAATGGAGGAAGAGTGTTTTCCACTCATCTTTTCAGAGGTCTCAATCCACAGTTGTTGGTGACATTGATTCTGAGCCCATGGTGTGGCAGAATATCGTGGCATGTGATGATTTATGTCTTCCTGAATTTCTCCCAATCATCTAAAATAGCCCTACAAGTTCAGAACCAAGTGTTCAACCCAAGAGCCTGTGGGGAGCATTTTGTATTCAGCCCTAACGCTTACGTGGTTAGCTGTCCTCATGTGATATGATTGCCACATTGTGTTATTTTGCTCAGACACATTCTGAAATGGAAAAGTAAGCATTTAGTGAGAACTCTGTCCATGTTCCCCAAGCAGTTGACAGATATAAACAAAATAGAGTACTTCCTGCCATTGGGTCATAGCTGTTCGGGTTCTGTACATTTAGTCTATGATACAAGTAGATACCAACTATGTTATAAAAACAAATTTAAATGCTCTTATTTTGGAGATCTAGAAAATGCATATAAAAATCTTCATCTGGGCATTTTAGAGCGCAGTGATAAAATTCTTAGGAATGTTACAGTGTTTTCATTGTTCCATGTTTTAACAGACACAAAGGAGACATGATTTCAGTTCACGAAAAGCCTAAAGTTTTGGTAGAAGAGAAAATGATAGTGGCATTTGGCAATACAATGTAATTAGATGAAAGGTGATGTGACCGTTGGATGTCCCTAGGTGAAAAGTTCTCCTGAGCTAAAAGGTTAAAGAGGTGGGAGCTTGGGTTGACTCGGCCTTGGTGTGGCAGGAACAACAGCTAAAACAGACTGATGCTGTGGGGCTAAGAACAAAATGGGCAGGCTGTGGATTGCAAGGAGACTGGGTGACTGGAACCCTGGGCTCATGCTTCTGAATTCATGTTGGGTATTTTGGATGCATGAATTGGATCTAGATTCTTGGATAGTTTTCTTTTGGTGGCAAGACAAATTACCACAAGTGTCATGGCTAAACAAAACAAATTTATGGCCCTTACGGTTCTCTGTGTCAGAAGTCCTGTGGGCTCAATAGGTTTCTCTGCCTTAGACTCATAGACTAAGGCCAAGACTTTGATACAGCCAGACTTTGGTTGGGAACGGGCTTCAAGGCTCATTTCTGATTTTGGGATAATTGACTCCAGTGTATTTTAAAGGCTGTTGTCCCTTTGTTTTCTTGTTGGCTATTGAGACTTTGTGTTTCCAGAGGCCACTTGTCTTCTTGACTTATAATTCTCCTACATCTTCCAAACTAACAGCGATGGTTTGAGTCTTCTAGTATTGCCCATGACTCTGAGGCCTTTTGATTTAGAACTATGCTCTGATACCTCTGTCTTCCCTCCCTCCCCTATCTAAGACCTCTTGTAATGACTTGGTCCTAACCAGATCATTAGAATTAATCTCCTAATATCCAGTATTGAAAGTCACTAATTGTATTTCTATTGACAAAATACCTGTTGTTTCTAAGGTAACATGTCCACAGGACCAGTGATGCCTTCCAGTATCTCATGACCCAACAGGATGGCCCTTAACAGATGCCATGTTCTTGGACTTTTACAATTGTGTTCCAAACCTCTTCTCTATAAATTCCTGTCCAGTTGGTAGCATTTAGTTACAGTCACAGAGAAGGGACTAAGAAAGTGACTGGGACTCAGTGCATGAAGAGAGGCAATGCGTGGAGACGAAGCCAGAAAGGTGCAGACCCAGTCATCGGCCATTAGCTTGCCTCAAGCCCATCCTGAGAGCCCGCATGCTCTTTCACACTGTGCACTCCAAGACTGCAGTCTGACTACTCTACAGAAGGGATTATTTATCTTAAGAAATTTGGACCATTGAACAAAATAGCATATTTCAAGTTCTGGCTATAGATTGCTGTGAAAATTTTACTTGTTATATGCGTTTATTGACTATTGTTTACAACCAAACAAAGCTGCTCTCTTTCCATAATAAGAAGAGCTGGTAATATTGTACCTTTCTTATTTTCCACCCTCAATATTATTACACAATAAAGAGCTGAATATATAATATACCACTGAGAGGGTAATGAGCAGGATTCAATCACACATTTAAATGAATTAAAAAAAATCTGAACCATGTCCAAGTTGCTCCATCTAAGCATCACTTAAGAATCTGTTTGTTCAGTTGAGTTTTGTCTCTGCAGCTGCCAAGACGCTTCAGTTCTGCCAGCTCCGCACTCTGATTGCAAAATAAATGGTGGTCACTTAACAGTGGATATGAAAACTCGGGGTGTTCCGTGAGAAGACCATCCTGAGCATCCTGACAATAGCAAACTAGACACTCTCCCTCCTAGGTTTCCAGCTTAGCCTGAGGGCCATTCATCTTGAGGGGGTGTTCTCACCTGCCCCAAATCAACAGCCTTTGGCGGGGCATGTGTGTGTGTGTGTGTGTGTGTGCGCGCGCGCACGCATGTGCGTGCATGCGTGAGCTTTTAGAAGATGGCTGCAACTTTGCTGGAGCTATATTCATAAATATTTTTGTAGTATAATAGGTTGTCAAAACAAATCTGTGTTTTCCATGTGTGTGTGCATGAGTGTGTCAGTACGCCTCTTCATCTCTCTGTCCGTCTAGTTGGCAGAGCACAAATAACTTCCTTCGTTGAGGATTTTTTGTCCCTCATGATATGGGTATGTGCAGCAGTGATTCATGAAGAGTGGGCACAGGGATGGCCATGTGACCTATGGGAACCGTTCCTTTATCTCTGTTCTAGGGAATTTTAGTGATTCTCTGATGTGGCCAGAACCGTGGTTTCCTTTCGAAATTTTCTGAAACTTGGTACTAACTGTAACCCTAAACTGAAGTGGGGGCACTAAGATGGTCTTGTTGACCACACAGTTGTGCCTGTAGGGTTGTGCCATAGCACACGCATCCCGTTCCACTATGCTCATCCTTAACCAGTTGTGTGACCTTAGGAGAGACCCTTATCTTCCCTGAAACTCCAGCTCCTTTTTTAATTTTATAATAAAGCAAACAAAGTAGCGGTTGTGGGAATTAACCCATGACAATGCAAATAAAGCACTTAGCGGAGTCTTTCCCAGCCAAGAGTGCTCTAAATGGCAGCCATTTTTATTATCAGTTTTCATTGGCTTGTTTCGTATGGATGGCACAGCATGAGTACTTGGCAAAGCAGCTGTCTCTGTGGTGCATGAAAACCCAGTCCCCTAGAGAAAAGCACATCAAACTCTACCATTCAATACATACCTGCCTTTGAATTTTTCACAATATTTTTCTCTTTTCAAGTGAACCTGGAGAAAACATTTTGCTCCTTGCTACCCAGATTTGCCAGCAATTTCTAGTTTCCAAGGAGATTGCAAATGGATGTATTTGTGTCTGCTGATTTGTCTCAACTTTAGGAAGGTTTCTCGGGGAATTCTTCAAAAGAAACAGATTATAATGGAAATGCTTTTCCTTGTTTCATGAGCCATAGAAATTTTGTGTGTGTGTGTGTGTGTGTGTGTGTGTGTGTGTGTGTGTCCTTGGTTATCTAAATGTTATGTATAAGTGGTCAGGCAAAATGGAATAATTTGCTAATGAAAGATTTATCTCCCCATGACTGCAATTTTATATGTCCTTTTAAATTAATTTACTTGTTTTTTTTCTATTTAGAAAAACATCGAGCGCAATTTGGAATTGTAATTAGGATAGTCTGTACCATCTGCAGTGCTTGCTGTAATTCTCTAGCTCTACTCAGATTGCATCATGAAGAAAGCCGGAGCTGGAATCTGATTTTCATTCTGGAAATCCCAATAGCACCCCTGCCATGTTTATCCTCAGCAAGTGTTTGATATTGGTTAATCAACAATAAAGTTTGTTTCTGGCTTCCACTAGTACTTGGAGCAAAGAATTGGATTGTTGACCAGATTTGCAGCTTCCAAAGGCTCTTGATTCAAATTCTAAATGGACAGCAGAAGTCTGTTTGACCTTGACCTGGGCCTCTCTTTGTCTCTGTTTAATCAAAAGTGGCTTCTGTTCTTTCAAGGAGTTGTCACTGTTGATTTTTTTTAAACAAATCTTATTGTTGGAAATTTAAATTTAGAGCTCAGTGTTATTCTTTTTTACCAAACATTCTGATTCTTCATCTCCACTCTTAAGTGACCATTGTTTATTTTGCAAGGCCTGGTTCAAGTTTAACTGATCACTGTTCATCATGCGATCTCTTGGCATTGGGAAGCAGAGAGTGTTGTGAAAACACAAGCTTCTGAGTCAAGATGACTACAGTGCATGGCGCCTGTCTTACTAGCCTTGTGAGTCAAGATGACTACGATGCATGCCATCTGTCTTACTAGCCTTGTGAGCCCCATGCAAGTAATTCAACTTCAGGAGTTTCTCCTTTGACGTCTGTGGACAAAGGTGGCTGTGATAATCCTGTGGGAATTTGTACATGAAATGCCAGTATATGCTCTGCTCACAGATAGGAGGCGCTCTATTGATGTGTTACTCCCTACTTACCATGTGCTTTGGCATCCGGGAGTACAGGTTAGCACAGTTCCTCTCTTCGAAAAAGTGGACAGTCGAGATGGGGAATGCAAAGAATCGGTAGCAATGACACCAATATTAAGCAACAGTTGTCCTTGTCTTGTTTAAAAATGGTTTGTGAATAGCTGGGGTGGAGAGAGTGAGTGGTTAAGCAACCTAAGAAAAGAATCTAAAGGAAACACGCTTGGCAGCCAACCCCAGCTTCATGCATTGGAGCTACCCCCTTGCCAGTGCCTTCTGCTGCGACGGCTGAACTGTAGCGCGCCCACAAAAGCTAACGCTTCCATGCCTGCTTATTAATCAAGTGGATTACATTCCACTTGGTTAGCTGTATTAGACTGAGTATTACCAGAGTTTGTTTTTTTGCCAACTGCTCTTAAATGGATCAAATAGATAATATAGTTTTAATTCCGTTATCTTTAATATTTTTAATTCAAAATGTATGCAATGGGTTGGGAGTGCTGGGGGAGGTACCCAGCCCCCATGAGCAGATTTGTTACCACCCCATCTGCCATTCCAAATGCTAAGTCTCAGGAACACCACTGCTTTGCAGTATGTTATATTTTACAAGACTTTGGGGAAAGAGAAACACAGAAAGATAGTGACAATCACTGCGGGGCTAGAGAGACAGAGAGCATAAGGTTAGAGCTAAAACTTCTAAAAAGCAACTGGAGTGTTGGAAAAAGGAACATAGGGAAAAGTAGAATATATTTACCAGGGAATTAATGAACAGGCTAAAGGTATTTATGTAGGCAGAGAGCATATGGAAAAGGGGAAAATGAATCATGGAAGAAAGTAGCAAGTCTAACTCTATGGATCATTTCGTCTTGAGAAGTGTGTGTGTGTATACGAGAACATTCTTAATACACACACACACACACACACACACACATATTTGGAAGAAGAATTTACTAAATCCAGTCCACAGTATATAAGAAGGAAAACATATCTACCACGAGAATGGCATAATGATTACCATGTTCTGTAGTGTTGAGTATGTCGAAACTATATCCTTAAGGTGTTAGGGAGCAATTCTAAGAAGGAAGCCATGGAAGCAGAGGAGAGTGGCAGAGAGCTCAGATCTGTGTGAATATGGTAATCTCTTTTGCTTCCTTGAACTTGGATTGTCCCTTCCCCTTTCTGGATTCAAGACTCACTATTATGCCAAGAGACTGGTATTGCCAAAGACCGGATATCTTCTGGTATTATGTCTCTTGCAAGCAAGGTTATGGAGGAAATGGGTGACTTGGGGAGACATGGGCTCTGGAAAGGCCACGACAGGATAGGGTTGAAAGCTTCTGCGATGTGGGACTACACAGGTAGGGAAGTGTCCTAGGGTGACTATTATAGCAATGAAGTACTGCAACCAAAAGCAGCTTGGGGAGGAAAGGGTTTATTTGGTTTACACTTCCACCTCACAGTCCACCTCCAAAGGGAGTCAGGGAAGGAACCTGGAAGTAAGAACTGATGGAGCCATGGAGGAGCCCTGCTTACTCAATTGCTCCTTATAGCTTACTCAGCCTGCTTTCTTACAGAACTCAGGACCACCAGTCCAGGAGTGGCACCAACCATAAAGGATTGGGCCTTTTCCCCACGGATCATTAATGAAGCCCTTTCCTTGCAGGCCTGTGTACAGCCCAACCTCAGGAGGCATTTTCTCAGTTGAGGTTTCCTACTCTTAGATGACATTAGCTGTGTCAAGTTGACATTAAACTGGCAAGCACAGAGGGGAAGATGAATTTGGGCCTAATGTTTCTGGTCCAGAATGTTGTCTGCTGTTAAATGAGTTGTGATGTTGGGGATAGAGTTGAGAGGAGTATGTGGGAACATGAGTGTGGGAAGAAATCCCCTGGAAAAGAGAGTATATGCTATAAAAGAAAGAAAGCCCACAGCAGCTGAAAAATAAAAATGGCAGAAGATAGAAAGTACAACAATGGTCTGGAGTAGGAGGGTTCTTCTGTATTTCTGTGCTTTGATTGGTTAAATAAAAAGGATGTCTGGCTTGTAAGATAGGACACAGCCTTTAGGTGGGCAGAGTAGACAGAACAGAAGGCAGTGAGAGTAAAAGGAAGTGTGCCAGTGGCCATGAAACGCCAGTCGCCATGAGGCTCCCGCAGCAGATAGATGCAGGTTAGACTTTTCTGGTAAGTCACCACCTCGTGGTGACATACAGACTTTTATAATGGGTTAGTTTATGATGTGAGGGCTAGCCAAGAAGAGGCTGGTGATGACGGGCCAGGCAGAATTTAAATGAATCCAGTTTGTGTGTGATTTGTGTATTCCGGGTATAGCCATATGGACGTGCGGCCATGTGGCCGGGAGCCGGGCAGGACACAGCCTGCTGCTCCCGCTATTTACAACAATGGTCTAAGAAGGTGGGTCTCATAGAAGGTCAGAGGATGACCAGGAGTGGAGCTCCTGCCTACAGTCGGCAGATGGAGCCACAAAATATCGAGTTGAGCAGTTAACATGGGACCCTGAGCCAGAGGAGCAAGAACTGTGATAGCCCCAAATGCTCATGCAACATGGCATTGCCTGCAGCAGCCAAGTGTCCCCTCACAGTGGCAGCACAAAGCCTATGGCCCACACTAGGCATGCTCAGAATTGATCTGGAAACCATGCTCCAGAAGAGCGCTGCTAAACTCAAAGAATTTAACTTATTTATATGTCTGTTTAGAGGGTGGAGGAGAGAGGTGGTGCAGCCTGTGAGTGGAGTTCTTTTCTTCTAGTCTCAGAGCTCCATCTCAGGTTCTCAGGCTTGGTGGAAAATGCCTTTACCCTCAGGGTCATCCTGCCAGCTTAAGAGAGTGATTTTACATAACCAAAAATAATATAAATAAATAAATAAATAGACTGAAGAACTTAAAAGATAAAGGGGCAAGTATATCTATATATTTGGAGATATAATTAGGCATTGGTATTTGAAAATACCATCTAATGAATTAAGGGTGACATAATATGGAAAAGAATCAATTATGAAAGACAGAAATGAAAGCTATGTTTGTTGAAGTAAAACTCTATGGACTACATTGGAACGCAATGAGTGACATGAACGTGAGCCATAAAATTGAACTGAAGAAATATTAGCATATTTAATATTCATTGAGTACTTAGTACAGGCTAGATATTATTAGTCCAAGGGCTTTCTTTTTCGTTTCTTTTAGTTATTTATTTTATTTCTATTTTATGTGCTTTTGGTGTTTTCACTTGTTTATGTGTATATGTGAAGTTGTTAGAACTCCCGGAGCCCCAGTTATACATAATGGTGGGTTGCCATGTGGGTGCTTGGGATTGAACCCAGGTCCTCTGGAAGAGTAGTCAGAGCTCTTAACCGCTGAGCCATCTCTCCAGCCTCTCTTTTCCTTTCCTTTCCTTTCCTTTCCT
>JAQHUG010000108.1:409577-444412 GCA_028555095.1 Dicrostonyx torquatus
TCCCCTCCCCTTCCTCCCCCACCCCTTCCCTTTTTCTTTTTGCCGTCTAGAGATTCAAGATATTGTTTAATTGTTTAGTGTTTTACATGTGCTTTAGCCTTACAGAGGGCATATACAAGTTTTTCCAGGTCAACATGAGCAGAGTCCTGCATGTTAATTACAATGGCATCTACATACATGCAAAATGTTTTATCTACTCTACATTTGGATTTAGAGGTTTTGCAAAGGTTTCGCAATCCAGACTGGAAATAACTGGCTTAGCCTTTGGTTCTTTCATGTTCTCTTAACCACACAGATTCTGTGTTCAATTTAAACATCTCTTTTTAATCACTCACTGAAAATGTCTGAGATCGTCACTCATCATTGAAGGATCTTCCTTTGTCAATGTCATGACCAATGGCACGTATCTGTTTTCACTATCTACCCCAGTTCCAAGGATTTAATATGTACTATACCATTTGAACCTTGCAAAATATGTAGACATGTGTGTGATGTATAATTTTCATTTTTATTTTATGCCAAAGAGAGGAAAAGTCACAATTCTTGAATTCACAAAGGAACTCTAGAGCTGAAATGCCCACTACCCAAATTTCCCAAAATGTGATTCAGGTAAGTAAAAATAAAGAAACGAATGAAAAATATTAAGAGTCAAGGGCTAAATTCCAGAACCAGTGAGTAAGGAGATCGCGAGTGTTTCATACACATTTCAAAAGCTAGCTTTTCGCTGGAGATATAGCTCTTGGGTAGAGGACTTTAGTTCTTGAAGTTCAATCCTCAGGCCTACAAACAAATAAAAAAATAAAGTACTAGCTGAGCAGGTGGTCATGGCACATGTACACCTTTGATCCTAGCACTTGGCAGGCAGAGGCAGGCAGATCTCCAGAGCCAGTTCCAGGACAGCCAGAGCTACACAGAGAAATCCTGTCTCAAAAAAACAAAAGAGGAAAAAAGAAAAGAAAAAAAAAGCACTCATATCTCAGTGTTTATTACAGCACTATTCACAATATTTAAGTGATGACAATCTAGGTACCCAACATTGGAGAAATGGATAAGGAAAAGACTCATGTGTGTATGAATCTTTGTTTTTTCCAGCCTTAACTAGAGATACCATGCTAAGTGAGTTAAACCCATCCCAGAAAGACAAATTTCATGTGTTTTCTCCCATATGTAATTCCTAGATTTCATAGAGATACATAAAATCATGTATGTATATATGACATAAAAACAGAAGTGAAACTGTCTAAGGGTACAACAGGAAGAGGAAGTGGGAGGCAAGAGGAGGAAGGGAGAGATGGGGAAGAATATGTTCAATGTACAATATACAGTCATATGAAAACGGCTTCCTGTAAAATCACCATGTATGACAAAAATGTATAATGGGCAAAGGACCCAGAGCTTTGGCCTCTGTCTATTTATTCTGTAGAGCTGAACAATGCTTGCATTTGGAGTTTGTATGCTTATCTGAGTAGAAAATTTCATTCTGGGAGAATAGACACACAAACACTAAGAAGGAACCCTCACGTTCAGCAGATCCTAGGTTAACTGTTAACTTTGTAAGTTTGTTTTTCTTTTAAAGAATTTTGATTTTTTTTCAAAATGTACAAATTAGAGAATGTCATTTTGTGTGCATGTAGAGAGAGGATGTGTGTGTGTGTGTGTGTGTGTGTGTGGGTGTGTGTGTACACCTGCCTTTTGGAGGCCAAAAGTCAGCATTCATTGTCATTCTGAATCACTATCCACCTTATTTTTTGAATCACAATTGCCTCACAAACTTTGCTCAACTGGCTGGTCAGGCAGACTACCAACACCCTCCTGTCTCCACTTCCCAGCACTGGGATTAAAGGCATGCTGCCTACCATTCCTGGATGTTTAAGTGGTTGTTGAGGGATCTGAACTCAGCTCTTCATGGTTGTGCAGCAAGCACTTTACCCATAAAGTTTACTCTCCAACTCCATAATTGTTTTTTCACTTGTTAAATGGGAACAAGAATACATCTCTCACAGTTCCATGCTTATGACTTATTAATAACATCTACTTGCAAAAATGAGAAACTTCCTTCTCCTACTTGTTTTCATTACACCCAAAACATTGTCAACCTTAACTTCAAAGTTCAAAGGAACATTGTACCAATATTTAGTTCTTAAGCCATTAAGACTGTTCCTTTACAGTAACTTCTTATTGACTCCAAATCTCTCATACTTTCACTTCTTCTGTAAGGCACTGTTGCTGTGGGATAATGCTCTTGTACACTCTAAAGATTTGTCACTTGTATTAGTTTAATAAAATGCTGATTGGCCAGTAGCCAGGCAGGAAAGTATAGGTGGTGTCACCAGACTAGGAGACTTCTGGGAAGAGGAAAGAGATGCAGTCACAAGTCAGATGCAGAGAGAGCAAGATGAAAATGCCTTACTGAGAAAAGATATCAAGCCATGTGGCTAAACATAGACAAGAATTATTCCCATTTAATTTAAGTTGTAAGAGCTAGTTAATAATAAGCCTGAGCTAATAGGTCAAACAGTTTATAAGTAATATAAGCCTCTGTGTGTTTCTTTGGGAATGAATGGCTGTGGGACCAAATAGAACAGAAACTTCTGTCTACACAATGTGAGGTGATTCTTGGTAAAATGATCTTGCCCTTAGGCGTGCACTGCCCATAAAGGTATCAGTGGCAGAACTTATAACAGAGAGTGTGGTCAGGATGATATGCTTCCTTTCTCCAACAAGATAAACTTCACTTGCCTGTAGTCTTACAAGAAGGAGATAGAGAACTCTGAACATTATGATCTTGGTTCTGAATCCAGCCAAAACCTTCTGATAGACATGAGCACATTCATTTGTGGCCATGTGTTGAAGGAGCAGTGTTCTTTGGAGATGATTCTTTTTGTTTGTTTGTGTTTGTTTTTCAAGACGGGGTTCTCTGTGTAGCCCTGGCTCTCCTGAAACTTGCTCTGTAGATCAGGCTGGCCTTGAACTCAGAGACTTGCCTGCCTCTGCCTCCTGAGTGCTGATATCAATGGCATGTGCCACCATACCAAGCAGAGATGATTCTTACATTTAGAGACACTCTCAGTTTCAGAGTCAGATTTCTTCGGCTTGTTTGCTCTGTGAAAGACTTGGGAAACTGTAGCTGATGCAGAACTAAAAAAACCAGGTCAACTGCTTACCTCCATACTGTGTTTGCAAGGTGCAAACACAGGTTGATCATCTTTGTATGAGGTGCTCCCACAGCATTCAGCACATCCCAGAATCTAGAAAGTGCTACAACATCCGACTACTTTCTCAAAAAGCTGTTTCTCTCACATTAACTGGCTGCATTCAGGAAGAACCTGCTTTCCCTTCTCCCTTGAGCCTGGCCAGGTCAGACACCAGTCTACAGAAACCTTCTGTGGATAGACCAGCTGAACAGACTTCATATGACAGCAACGAGTGCAGTAATGGCCACAAAGTCTGTGATAGTGAAGGATGGGGACCCTGCAAGTGGAATGCTTTGAATACAGGCTTACTATACTGAGGACTGTGTCTAGTTGGGGTGGCAGTAAAGGTGTTAGTCAGACCAAACTAGGCACAGCTAGCTTCCTTTGGCCCATTACTGACAGAAAACAAGTTCTCACAAAAAAGCCTTGACGCCAGAGGTTGACAATCATTCTGTGGCATCGGCCTTCTAACATCATCTTAGTGATGCTTCAAAGACTGAGACTCTGTCTTTAAGGCAAACTACTTCAAGACAGCAAGCTCTTAGTCTTGACATTAGAAGAAAGAATCTGAAAATTAAGAGATGAATCCCCTAAGATACTTAACTGGGCTAATGAATACCCTTTGGGACCAACAGAAAAACAAAACCAGGCAAAACAGAGTAAGGTTGCCTTGCCCAGAAAGCTGAGGAAAAGGAATATCAGCATGATTGTGTCTGGACTTGAGGAGACTTTGGAGCCTCCTAGGAAGGACGTGATATGGACTATCACCAACCAATTACAAGATGAAGTCTGCTGCCAGGGTAGGAGTCCAGAAGAGAGAAGACTCCATCTTTCCCCATGAAGTGTTAATTTCAAAGTCTGATTAGGCCTCTATGTTTTGATTCCCTGGTTTGTTGACAACAATGTGTTCCCATGAGCTTCCATGCTGCTGCCAAGCCTGTCCTGCACTGTGTCCTTGGATATCAACTGACAATGTCCTTCAGTGGAGAATCCTGAGCTAACCAGCCAAATCAACTCGGTATTAGACCAAATTTTCAGTTCTCACTTCTACAACTTTCTCTTGGGCCAGATATCAGTCACCTTTCTCTCCTTAGATTTCCTTACCGCCCTTATGCTGAAATCCTGCTCAGCATGTCGACTACACTGGCTCTCACCATTAAAGTGTATGTGTCTATGTGTATTCCCAATATACAGACTTCACTGCCTCGCTACCAATAGGCAAGACTGGGGTCTAAAGATACACACAGGGTTTAGGGCATAAGAAAAGTCAGGAAAAAATGTCTTTTTCTTGAGTCTCAAGACTGTAGAGAAGTTTATTTCACAGGCTGTGGAACCAGGAAGGTTGGGTTCTAATTCTGGCTCTGCTGTGTTCTCACTATAGAGTCTTTCTTTAAGTGAAAAAAAAAGGAATTGTAATTGGTGACATCCAGGAGCCCTGTCCTGGCCCTCACTTTGTAATGGTCTAGAAGCAGCTTGCACTTGGGAGGGGGTGTTAAGTATCATGGTCTCTTTTTCCTGCCTTTCGCTTATCTTGATTTCCCTCTTTTCTTCCATGGGTACCATTGGCACCTTGCACAGCTCTTAAGGCATTTATCATGGACTTACTGATTACTTCCTTTAAATTACACATCTTGGGGACATTGGGATTGACATTTTGTAGACTGTGTTTTGATATAAAAGTACCAAGCAACGTGTCTGGTTCATAACTGCTTGGGAGTCAAGTGCCCAGCACAGATGCTTTGTAAGCCAGATGCCTCTGTCTGAGATGCCTGGTGTCTGGGAAGCATCCTCGTCTCTTGGGAAAGTCCGCATGTTCCAGACAGCATAAGCACTGTGGCAGGTTTGGTGAGGAGGAGTCAGTAACTTTTATTTCAAGTTGTTCAGAGTCAATAGTTACGTTTTATATTCTCTCCTAGCCCCTCATTCTTATAGCTCTCAGAAGTTCTGTTTGTGGCCATCATTTGGGTGGGGATTTGTCTTTGTCATTCAGCTTTGTGGTACCAGAGACAGCATCCAGCTTCAGATGTTTGAATGCACAGGAGGATTTAGTAGAAGGGACGTGAACTTGAATTGAACAATGATTATTAATGTGCCAAGTGTCATACTGGCAAGCAGTCCCCAGATTAATGAATATGGTGATACTATTGTCCTTCTTTTAGTGATTTTGTTTTCTACTTTGCCTTAAACCTGGGAGAAAAAGGCAATAGTAGTCATCTCTTTCTGGTCTCAGTTTAAACAGTGAAATTGTACATGACTTTGAACACTTTCTGCACAAGTGACAAAAAAAGAAGGAGCTCTCCGATGCTAATGGCTGCCTTCTTATTTTCTGTGATTGTCAATTCAGATGAAGGTCAAGCCATTAAAGTAGTTCATATGTTTTGTACCAAGAAGTCTTCTCATCCTAACCTTTTGCTACCCAGGGGCTGACTGTAGTAGAACCTGCTCTTAGGCTCCTGGATGAACTGATGCAGTTTCCCAGGGAAAGCTTGCTCTACCCTAGCCAGGGTCACATTTGTTTTTTAACTAGTGATTTTACTAACAGTTCTATCAAAATAAGTCATGGCGTGTCTGTCGCTCATTTGTCTACCTTAGGGCAGAATCATCAGTAACAAGAAAACCCACCTCTTTGCCTTAATATCTTCCAGATGCCACACAGGTAGCACGGTTTTCCCGGGATTATTTAGGATGCTCTGAGTTAGCACCAAGTCCCGAGATAGGAACAATGCAGGATCATAATACAACCTTGCCTAACCCCTTTCCTGTCGATTGAATGACACCAGAAGTTTTCCATGCTGATATTCCTGGGTAAGCCAGGTGTGCCAAGATCTACAAGACACAACTTGCAAAGACATTGAGCTAATTACAGCTAAGAAACTGACTGAACTATATAAACATGGCCAGAAGTAGTCTGCTTATAATAGTTCTTATTTCAACGCTAAGAAAATAAAGAAGTTAAAAAATTCTTAGTCTTTAGTATGGACTAACATATATTTATAAAATAGTTTTTGAGAAGAATCAATTTACAGGCCCACCAAGAAATTTTAAAAAATTTTAAGTATGCTCCTATTATCACTGAGGGCTCTGTGGCTGCCCAAAGTTTGGGCAGCCATCTGGACCATGGCTGGTGTCCAAGGGCCATAATGCCACTTGGGTCATACTGATCTGGGTGGCCTGTGCTGCCCCCGCGGCTATGGTGACATCTAGGCCCAGGCTGCTACTGAAGTCTGTGTCTGGGTCTGTGGTACTGCTGAAGCTGGGGTCTGTGATTATATCCATGGCCATTGTTATCGCAGGAGGTCATAGGAACCACACGTGTGGAAATCTGAAGGGCTGCTCTGGCCCTGGAGGAGATGGCCCTGACCCTTGCTGGATGCTGTGGCAGGAGAGCTGGTCCCACCTCTTAGGGGAGAGCTGCCATCACACCCCCCAACTCAGAAAAGATGGTTTACCCCTCACCACCAGCGTGCAGCTCACCGGGGCAGCACACTAGAGCTGAACCTATTGTTAGGGATGCTGGTGAACTGATTCTGAGGGCGTGAGAGCTGACCATGTAGTGGCATGGGTGAGACAAAGATATCCTCCCCTCCTCCACCATTGCCACCTATGACAGGTGAGAGAGCTGGCCCCAGGGTCATGAAAACGGGAGAACTAGCACTATCCCTCACCGGCTATACACAGAGCAGAGCAAGCTCTGCAAACTAGTGTTGACTCTATTGGGCATGTGTGGGGGGGTATACAGGTGAGCCAGCCCTGAGGGTGTGAGAACAAGAGAGCTGAAGCCCCAACCCTACCCCTCACCCCCATCCCACTCCCCTCCACTTCCACCCGAGCGCAACCTTTGGCCACTCCTGCAGAGGTTGCCCCCCACCCTCCACTCCCACCTCCCACCTGAGAAAGCATACCATAGCTTGTATATCCGGCGGCAGTCGGGAGATAGGACCCTGTACCTTACCTGGGCAAAACCTGCTTGTATGAACGCAAGGGGCCAGATCTAGGGACCGCTGGCCCTGCCTTTGCTGTAGGCATATTGGGTGAGCTAGCTGAGGCAGTGATGGGGAACTGGCCAGGGTAGTGATAACGAGGGAAAGCTGGCAGGCTGACCAACCCAGCTACCACCCAGACCCAGAACTAGCGTTATGAGTTAGCCCATCCCAGCATCCATGATATACTGTTGGAGCATGTGAAGGGGGAAAATGTACAGATCCAAACTGCAGAATTTCCATGACACAGGACAACAGGCTATCCAGTGAGAACAACTTAGACAAAATTGTAAGCAGGAAGCTTAAAGAATAATTATAAGCATGTTCAAAGAATTAAAAATAAGGATTCAAATAAATACCTGAATGAATTTAAAGAAGAGAAGAATAAACACTTCAGTGGATCCCAAGAAAACACTAGCAGCTGAGTGAAAAGGGAAGACCGTTCAGAGTTGACAATAGACGTCAGTAAAGAGGTAGAAACATGAAAGAAATCTCAAACTGAAATAGAGCTTGGGATAAAAATCTAAATAAATTAAAATAATCTACAGAAAATCTCATCAATAAAATGGTTTGGGTGGAAGACAGACTATCAGCGCTTAAAGACAATGTAGAGGATAAGATCATTCAGTTAAATGATAAAAAAATTAAAAACACATAAACAGAATATATTAGAGCTTTAGAAAAAAAAAACCAAACCTTTGAATTATGGGTACAGATGAAAGAAAAGATTTCTATGTCAACGGCCTCTCTTGAATGGCCTTGTACTTCCGACTGTGTTGGGTTCTCAGTGTGCCATACTGCCCCGTGCCCATGAGCCCTGGACAAGTCTTACTTTCTAGTATGCTTCCTAAAACGGGAGTTCACTGCCCTCCCACCCAATTTTATTCATTATTTACAGTGAACCCAAGGATATTTTCTCAGGAGGTCCCCAAGGGCTGCAGTCTAATTTGTTAGCTATGCCTGCGTTGGCTGTGGGAGGTTCACATTCTACACTGTCACCACGGATCTATGTCTCTTCCTCTCTGGATGATCAATCCTCAAAGAAGGGGCCAAGGTCTTTAAAATGTGCATCCTTATCTCTTAAGAGACAATTCTCTGAGGATCTACAAATGTTCTGTTGTGTAAATGGAGGCGACTCACACTTGACCAAAATTTTGTCCAGTCTAGGTAGCTCATTCTCTTTCTAAACAGCTTCTACTTAGATGAAATAATAGGCTGCATTCATTTTGTATTCTGATAAAATAAAATTACCCATTTCCCTGGACAGGACACAGAGAGGTTTCAATTCTAGCAGATGAGTCTGGGTGTGGAATTATCTTCCAGACAGCCGGGACTGGGCTGTAACTCACAGTGAGTTACTGGCAGAACTCTCGGAACAATGCCTGACCAGCTGGACTGGTGAGCTCTGGAAGATGCTCGCAATCCTCTGAGATTGATCTTCCACTCATTTCTCAATCTACCCTAGTCTGGCTGTTGCCAGGAACAGGTACTCAGTACCCGAGTGTCACACATCCATGGACACAGTTTGTCTCGTGTGTGACTTGGGTTCTCATCAGCATTCGCGTGGCTGAGCCCTGGCCCCTGCTAACACTTTCTTCTTTTGTCTTCTGTGACCCCACCCAGCTTCGCTCATCTTTCCAAGTATTCTTTTTTCAGGATCAGGTTTCTCTGTTTCCCCAAATGTGTATTACTTCTCTGAAGATTCAGCCTTGGCCCTTCCCTGCTAACATTCACAGGTCTTTTCCCATGAGACCTCATCCACATCCCAGACTTCAGTTGTCCCCACTCTGGACATAACTCACAAATCTGTATCTCTAGCCTCGGTTTTTGTCCAAACATCAGAAATTTAGGTATAGTTGTTACCTAACATCCTTACTTCTACTTCAGCAGGTGTAAAACCAAATTCTAATCTCAAATCCATCCCTCAATCTGTATTATCAGTCTCAGCGAAAAACCTTGTCTAGTGTTTGTTTACTCCAGATATATATATATGTCATCTTTTGCATTTTCTTCTGTCTTTCCATCAGATGAAAAATTCTCAATATTATAAGCTATTAAGGAGAAACAAAAACACTGTGAGGCACTACTTTACACCCCCACCAAGACAGCTAGTAAGAAACAAAAATCAAACAAGTGTTTACGAGCCCTTATACACAGCTTATGGGAATGTGGCAGGGCCCAGCCCACCGTGTAGCTCTGCTCCTGGACAGGCGGTCCTGTGTGGTGTAAGGAAGTAGCCTGAGGAAGTCACACGGAGGAAGCCCGTAAACAGCTCTCGCCCAGCCCATGACCTCTGCTTCACTTCCCACCTCCAGGTTCCTACCTAGAGTTGCTGCCCTGTGGTTCTGGTACCAACTTCTGTCTTAGTTACTTTCCCTTACTGAGATAAATAGCAGGACCTAAGGCAGCTTGGGGAAGAAAGGCGTTATTTAGTTCATGCATCCCAACCACAGTCCACCATCAATGGAAGTCAGGGCAGGAACCCGGAGGCAGGAACTGAAGCAGAGACCAGGAAGGTGTGCCGTTTAATGACTTACTCTCAGTAGCTTGCTCAGCTTTCTTTCTTGCAAAACACTGACCACTTGCCCAGGAATGGACCCCCGACAGTGGGCTGGGCCCTCCTCCATTAATTGTTAATCAAGTAAGTGTCCTATAGACTTGCCTACTGTCTAATCAGATGGAGCCATTTTCCCAGTGGAAGTTCCCTCTTCCCAGGTGATCTTAGCTTGTGCCAGATTGGCAGAAAACAGCCACAACCAACAACCAGCCAGCACAGGCCACATTCTTACAAGTTTGTTCTTAATATCTATTAAATCATAGTTCATACTTTGAGAAATGAAATATTAATTTAAAGACAAATTTTAAAAGATGTGATATTTATTATTTATCTTTTCAGATATATGTAGTATTTCTTGTGTATACTATTGGCCATGAGCAATGTACTTTAATTCACTATATTATTAATATATGTTTTCTCTGAACTCATCCTGGGAAGAGAATGCAGTCAAGGTCACAGAACCTGAGGTCCTAAAAAGACATCTCATTGCTGGAGCAGTTTGGTTTAAGAGTTATTTTCCTGTACAAAATACATCACCTTCCTATTCTCATGAGAACATAAAGAAAAATAACTACTTGCACCAATTACTCTGGATATAAAGTCCTCATGGGCCGTGAATGAAGGGGTGCTGTGAAGTTCTTTGGAGGACCCCTCAAGGGCACAGAGCAGAAAAATCTGTGTTCTGCTAATTCTGCTAAAATTGGTGTGTGAGGCTTACTTAGAACCAACCGAGAGGCCAGCCACTGTGAAGATGACCACTGAGCACTGGACCTGTGCTTCTAGTTGGCCCAGAACCCAGGGCTGGAAGCCAGGACTGGATAGTGCTTCAGTGGAACCAGTAAAGTCCAAATGAATTCTTCTTTGCCCTAAGTTCCTACAGTAAGTGATTCCACTTCCTTCCACAAAGGTTTATTTATATTTTTAAAAATTGTGTGTCTTCATACATGAATGTGGACGCCTGAGGAGCCCCGAAGAAGGTGCCATATCTCCTGGTGTGGGAGTTACAGGCAATTGTGAGCTGCCAGATGTGGGTGCTGGGAGCTCGGGTCTTCCGCAAGAGCAGTACACATTCTTAACCACTGAACCATCCTTCCGGCCCGTTACTCTACTTTTAGGAGCATACCCTTCGTTGGACCTGAACTGGGTCTCCCCATGAGTCGTTGTAATCTCCTCTCTGTTCTTCATGGGCACGGAGCGAACATTTGTTCAGCCGAAGTGTGAGGAATGAAGTTATTTCGGACTGCAGTCCCCAGCTGATCACACATTTCCTGTTTAATTAGCGAGGACTTCGGTGGATCTTCTGCCACGGCTCTTCCCTCTGCTGCCCTCCTGCCTTCTGTGCCCCACTTTTGCTCTCTTTCCTCTGCTGTCTGTCTCTGGGACTAATCATACTTGCATTACCTACTTCAAATCGGTGTTGAGAACACGTAGAATCCCGAGGACTCGGGAAAGGGTATTGGGTACTCCGAGCCCTATGCTTCCCCTGGCTGGAAGCCGAGTTTTACCTCTGCGCTGCTATTAATTAGCGGCTGCTTGACTGGCTGCTGGTGATTCCGGTGCACGTGGTGTGTTAGACCGTGAAGTCTCCAAATGCTCCATCTTTGTTCCCTAATAATTGAATAAAAATCTCTCTCCTAAATTCCCACTCTATCAACTGATATCAATAATAATAAATCAAATCAAGTTTAGGTAGGCTTTTAAGCCATTTCATTGCTATGACTGACTGGTTGGTTGATTGATTGGGCTTTTTTGATACAGGATTTCACTGTGTAGCACTGGCTGTCCTAGAACTTGCTATGTAGACCAGGCTGGCCTCAAACCCAAAGATCTGCCTGCCTCTGCCTCCTGGGTGCTGGGATCAAAGAAATGTGCCACCTTATCCCTTTTATCAAAATCTATCTTTCTGGTGGCAGTCTTGATTGCTTGGCACTGGGAAGACACTTGGTCTTACAGAAATGCCAACTATGACACATGGTCTTGTCTGATCCTAGGGCATAGTCTTGTATCCGATGTAATACCAGCTTATCTCAGGCCATCAGTCTAGACCAGCAAGTCTCAATTTTTAGTTTGGATCTTAGAAGCTACCTATATTTTAAAATTATTTAAAACCCTCAATTTCTTTGGGTGTAATATCTATCAATATTAATCATGTTGGGAGTTAGAAGAGAATGTCGAAACTCTACTTCACAGGAAAACTGCTAAACGTTATATTAGTAATGTGTTGCTTTTGAAAATAATTACTTTGGAAAGTAAAAAATAACTAATGGGGAAAGTAGCTTTCATTAAAAAAGAAATTCTGCAAATCTCTAAATAGTTGGCTTAGTAAAAGTGGCTGGATTTTCACATCTGTTTCTGTATTTGATCTATTGTGATATGCTGTTCTGATTGAGGCATACAAAAACAATCTGGCCTCTCACTGACATACAGTTAGAAAAAAAATCAGAGTGCCATTTAATAGTCATTTCAGACAACCATCCCTTTCTTTTCTAAATTTTACCAAAACTCAGCAAGTGCTAGTTTCTTAGAGGTCAGTAGCAAAGTGGTATCAGAAATCAAGCAAAAACTTTCCATATGCATCCACGTTAAAATGCATCGGTTTTATACAATGCAGCACATTTGGCCGTATTGTTTGTTCAAGAGTTTCTAGATCATTTATTCATGAGTGATTTTAATCATTGGGCATTTGGAAAATTGGTTTGTTGAGTTATGAAGCTATATATACTAGGGTGCTGTGGGGCTCACAGCGGTCAATACAAGGTTTCTAAAATTCCATTTTTGTCAAGAAAGCTCACACTGAATCACAGGCAATAATTCTGTCAACTGTCTTTTTTGACATACTAGTTTCAATTGACTCATTTCTGAGAAAATAGTTGAAAATACCATTAAGGTGCACATCTGAATAACTATGATCTGTCTTTCATTCTGCCGTGGGAATGAAAATAACATCTTGAGGAAAAGGCAGCTAATTTACTTTGCAACTCAGTTGTGCTCTTGCTTCTTCTTGACACAACTTTGGCACCTGGAGACACTGCAGAAGTGCACAGCATCCAAGGTAGTCCATGGAATGCTAAAGATCCTGGTGCCCAAAAGATTAGCGCTAATGCAACTATCAATCTGAACTGCATCATCAAACATGTCAAATGCAGCAGATTTCTTTTTAATGTGAGAATTTAGGCTAAAAAAAATGTAATGGCAACTTGCACTTTGTCACCCCGGCCTTGGTTTGTGTTGGGACACCAGCTCTGGCATTATCAGGGCAAACATCATCAATAGCATGAAAAAATGCAAACGAAATCTTAGTATTGCTACAAAACTGTAACCTTGTGGGTGTTCTGCAAAGCTCTTGGGGAGTCTCCCCAGGTGGCCTGGGAGTCACCCTTACAATTGCTCTCTAGATATAGGATTCTCTTCTATCCAACTGTGAGGACACAGTGATCTCTTCAGTTCCCCTTTAGCTATGTTCAAACATTTGGCCCAGGGACAAACATTGCCTGGTTCCTTCTAATTTGTTTGTTTGTTTTTTGAGACAGGGTTTCTCAGCGTAGCCCTGGATGTCTTGGAACTCACTCTGTAGACAAAGCTGACTTCAAACTCAGAGATTCAACAGTGTAGCACAATTAATAAAAATCCAGAGGCAGATATTGGGGTTCAACCTGAAGGTTAGAAAAGCAAAACAGCCAGTCACTGGCTCTTACCTCTACTTCTGTCTGAAATGGCAATCCTGCCTCCAGGAATCTCAGAATGAGACAATGCCTGAGAGCTGCCTCCTCCAATCTTATATCCTCTCTAGGGCTAGGACTAAAGGTGTGCACCACTACTGTTCAGTATCTATGGTAAACTAGTGTGCCTACGGTGATTAAAGGTATGTGTCACCCCCGCCTGGTCTGTAAGGCTGACCAGTGGGGCTGTTTTACTCTCTGATCTCCAGGCAAGCTTTATTTATTAAAATACAGATGAAATATCACTACACGACTACCTCTGCCTCCCAAGTGCTGGGACTAGAAGCATGCCCGCCACCGCCTGGCTTGGTTTCTTATACTGTGATGTGTCCCAGGAGTCTGCACTTGTGCCTTCCAGGCCTTCATGACCAGCATCATGGGGCAATCTCTGCTTTCCCTTTGCTGAGAAGGTGGTGACCATAAGGCAGTCATTTCAATGCTCAGATCTGCAACTGGATAGATGGGAAGGCTTGTTTTTTTCAGCTACGTAATATCCTCCCCTGTGGGGGTTTCCATCATTTTTCAACATTCTAGCTTTCAAAATGGACCTATCTTCTGCTGTCACAGTCACACTTGAGCATAAAATTTATCTTTTAATATATATATATTCAATATCCATATAGTTTAAAAAGGACCAGAATCATTCATATATTTTTAAAACTTTGTTCATGTAAGTATCACCTGCTGATTGTGTGACACGATCTCTTTTTCTTTTTTTCCCAAACAAGCCATCAAGCCCCTCTGGCATCTCACAAAGCACCAAATCGAAAGAAGATGACCTGGGTTGAAGTTTTTACAGTGACTTACAAAATTTACCTTTAACCAAATTGCTTCATTTCCTCCACTTCAAGCTTGCCATCCGAAAAGTGGAAGTGCTTAGTCTTTCCTCCTAAGATGGCTCCGAGGCTGGGGACTTAACAAAATAAGTGCTATAAGGAATAAATTCAGTGCTGGCTCACAGCAGACTTTTGTCAGATGTTCCATCTTTCCCTTTGTGGAAAAGGTCATAATTCCTCAGTGTTTGTTAAACTGTGTGTTTTGAGAACATAGTAATGACAAGTGTTGCTGCTGGTAGATGTGACACTATCGCAGTAACTTCATCAAGGGTGGTGCTATACTTCCACTTTGGTTCTTCAAAATGTGTAAATTTGATCTTGGGTCTACCAGTTGTAACCACAATGCCCGAACTGTTGTGATATCTCTAACTGCCAGTTTGAGATTTTTTTTTTTTACCTGTTCTTCTTTTTGGAAAAGAGAATTAGGGGTTTTCAAGATAAATGCTCTGGGACCTGAGATGAAAAACGTAACAACTACTCATAGACTGGTGTCTGTTATCAGCAAAAACAAGCCAGATGCTTTGTATTTCACACAGTGATCTAAGTTGGGGGACCGAGTCCCTGATAGAATCGCTAGGAAGGAGAAAATGGATCCAAAGAAACAGCGATGTGAAAGCTGGGACTGTAAGAGCCTAAAGTGAGTGAGCTAATTGTCAAGTGCTCAGAAACGCCAAGTCCATAAAGCCAGATGGGAGGTGTGGCACTGAACCATTGGAGATACGGTCTGGAGTTACGAATGCGTGGGTTCTGGGGATCAATCCCTAGTCTTCTGGAAGGGCATACAGTGCTCTTAACAGCTGAGCCTTCTCCTGAGGCAGATTTTAAATTCTTGTTGTCTTAGAGTTTCTATTGCTGTGAAGAGACACCATGATCACAGCAACACATTTAATTGGGTGGCTTAGAGTTTCAGATGCCTAGTCCATTATCATCATGGCAGAACATGGTGGATGCAGGCAGACACGGTGCTGGAGAAGAAGCTACTATACCTTGGTCCCACAGGCACAGGATATAAAATGAACTAGGCACAGCTTGAGTATAGGAGACCGCAAAGCCTGCCCCCATAGTGACACACTTCCTCCAACAAGGCCACACCTACTCCAACAAGACCACACCTCCTAATAGTGCCACTCCCTATGAGCTTATTGGGCCACTTATATTCAAGTTACCACACTTGCGTTGCTATTCTGGGGTTCTCCTCTTCTTCTTTACTAATACAGTTATCTTTTTAACTGTTATTAGCAAGTTTCCTTCTTCTAGTCTGGCCCTGTTTAGTGTAAAGTAGCTGCAAAATTAGATAAAGCTTGTTTGAATATTAGTAAATAGACTTTAAGCAAGAGCCATTCTCAGAATGGAGTGTGCCGAACAGATACTGGGGACAGCCGAAAACATTTTCTTTACTAACCTTCCTTCTTCTTTTCCTTCCTCCCTTTATTCTTCCCTCCCTCTCTCCCTCTTCCTCCTCCTTTTTTTTTTTGTCTTCTTCTTTGAATGCCCCCCATATCATTATGTATCTGATCCAGCCAGACGTTTAATTTACTGCAGAGCCCAGGCTGGCCTCGACTGTAGGTTGTCTTGCTTCAGTCTTCCCAATGCTGGGATTATAGTTAAGCATCTCCATATCAGGCTGGAAACACCTCTTTTGACAATTCAGAGACCAACTTTATTTCTTCCCGCTTATTTATGGCCTCAATGACACAGAGGAACAGCAATATGGCTCCCCGACACAGTGGGAGATACTCTCTGATAAAATGGAAGCTCTGGGCTCTGTGACAGTGAACTATTGTCACAGTGGCACTCGGCAGCAAACAGAAAGTGTTACTTCCTGTTTACCCCTCAGCTTCGGTATTCCTTGTGCTTATTTGGATGAACTTCACAACCGTGAATTGGAGACAGGACTCCCTCACTTGTGTTCCTAGGCCATTCATTCTTTATGGAGGCAAAG
The DNA here is from genome assembly GCA_028555095.1 of Dicrostonyx torquatus. NCBI lineage: Eukaryota > Metazoa > Chordata > Mammalia > Rodentia > Cricetidae > Dicrostonyx > Dicrostonyx torquatus. Next base: position 425,806 of record JAQHUG010000108.1, read on the forward strand.
GTAGGGAAGGTCAAACAGCTGATGGGAGACAGGCAACAACACTAAGGCCGGAGTGAGGAAGGGGCAAGTACTTACTTCCATTGGTCCCAGCAAAGCACAGGGGCGGGTCCAAGGGCAGGGCAGTGAAGGGTGTGGCTCCGCAAAGAGCAAGTCAGGATCGCTGATCCCTGATCCATCCTTGAACTCTCCTCATAGTACTGATGCTCATGAGTGAATCCAAGCTTTCTAAAAATAGATGGATGTTAATATCACCTTGCAGTGAATTTTATAACAGAAGGCAGATTATGCATTCTAGGAAGATCTTTACACTCCTGGAAGCAAGGATTCTTAGGGCTTACTCATCCTGAGTATTGGCAATGGACCTAAATTCAAGTCAAACCAAATCCAAGTTAAAAAAAACTTCCTGTTTAATGACTGAATGAAAAAAAAAAAAACACTATTTCCTCAGTTGCGAAGTTGCCGCCCACTCCTGACGGTCCTGAGCTCCCCTGCACATCCAGTCGGAGGGTGGAGCAGGGGGCGGGACTTGCAGGCTTGTCGCTTCTAATAGTGCCATGTGCTCTGAGTAGGGCTTCTCCGAAGTCCCCTCCTCCTTCTGATCTATCAGTGCTCTGTGCAAGTAGAGAAATTTCACCTTCATAACTTATTCATGGTTGGGATGAAGGAATAACCTTGGGGAGACTCTCTGGGAGAGAGGCCCGGGCTGCCTTGACCTCCCTAGGGACAGCCCTCATTCCCTCTTGCCAGGGATCAATGCGAGCCGTTTCCCTTGATTTAGAACACTCGAATAGAGGCAACGTGCTGACCTTTCTGTGTGTGTACTTCCTTGTCGCAATATTCTCTTTTAAAGTGGGTGCAGCACGGTGTCCTTGAGAATTGCAAGGGAACAGCCTCAAGGAGAAAAAGAGAGCTTAGGACTTGGTCTCAACTGGCCAAGGCTTGAGTCCTGATGGCTAATAAGAAAGTGTGAATTCCAGGGACAGCAATGCCAATTCTCTGAGCCAAATCTCATAATCTCTAAAATAACTGTCCCAATGTCCAACGGTAAGTGTTGCTTCATGAAAAAAGCCCTTAGCTACCTACAAAATGGATGATACTTAATAATATACGTAAGTAGCTGAAACTAAGAGGATCTTGCTTCTAGAGAGTGTTAAAAGCCATGATACAGTTATGAAATAGAATCAAGAATACCCTTTGATTCTAATCTTGAGTGGCATCTATACAAATTAAGTACCAGAAGACAGAGGGGCACGGGTGTCCCAGCACACAGATGGCGAAGCAATTGTCAGTCATTGGTGTTTCAGTTTTTCGTCTTTTGAGTTCAGAAGATGATGTTCAGGCTGAGCATGCCTTCTGCTGAAGTTTGTGGAGGAAAGGGGTGTCATGGACACACTCATTAAAGATGGACGAACCTACCACTGCTACCAAGTGGCTAAATAGTAACTTATAAAAAAGAGACTGTGTTTAATTACCAGCCATTTCATGCCTGTAATAATACAGGAACAACCTGTAAGGAACATTTTTGCTTAACATTTTAAAGTCTTATCTAAAAGAAATGATTTTATATTGATAGCAATAATAACTAATTTTAAGACTTTTCTTGTAAGGAACATGAAAAATGCCTCCTGCAGATTTTAGACATTTGTCAAGACAAATATTCTATAGAAAGGAGAGGCTCGGAACTCTGAAGCACATAGCACGCTGCTCTGTGCAGATACACTGGAGAGGAGAACCATCAGGCAAGAAGCAGGTGAAATAAGCGGAAACAGATGTGGTCATAGCAGTTTTCACTCCCAGAAGGTATTTTTATTGGCATAGGAAAGAGAACACCTTGTGGGTATGTTTTTAAGTAATCTTGAATTACCAAGAAAAATTTCACAGAATCCCTAAACGCGCAGAAAACAGGCCGAAGATCGAATTACACAAGCTTCCATCATCCTCCTTTGAAGGATACTTCCCCCTTTGTCAGAAAGAAGCCTCTGCAATCTTGAAACGGGGAATTTGTAGGTTGACTGCGGAGCTGAAAAGTTTCACTAGGGGGCAGCCGATCACCGAACTCGGAGCTAATGCTCCGTCACCTGATTTCAATAAGAAACTGGCCCAGGGACTCGCACACTCTCGGCACAGCTTCTAAAGGAAAATTGATGCGTCCATAAAATGTCGAATCAGCACAGTCACAGGAGGTGAGCAAAGGAAGGAAAAAGTCTTGCATAATATTAAAAGCCCTGCAGAAATCAATGGTGAGGCATACAAATGCCGTGTGCCTGTGTGCTGACCGGAGGGACATTAAAAAGACTCATAGTTTACACACGCGCGCACGATTAAAGGCCACGGTGCAATTAAACACTTTGTAACTGGGAAAGAACCAAAAGGAAGAGGAACTGATTAATTCCTCAGGTTTCAGCTGAACCGAACGCAATGGTCAGACAGTTCTCCACTGCTGGGTGACTTCTGTTTGACTCTCTACACCCGTGGATTGTTTTTGCTGCCCGCCACTCTTTCGCAGGCATATATTCCTCAAGTGATCTCACCTAACAAAACCAACAGTTCCAGCCCCGATGAGAGTCGGGACTATTTTTGTAACCGGGCTCAGAATGGTCTCAGAACACTGAACAGAGGCAATGTCGGTAATGCGATACTGCGCAGCCTTGTGGGCAGCCGCGCTGCTCCCTCCCATGTGTCTATGATCATAAAAGGCAGCTGTGAGCACCGGCATCCCTGAGTGACTGGAGTGACCTTGTGTGGTCTGTCACCGGAGACCCGCATGCAGCGCTAGGTGCTAATGGGAACTGTGTGGGGACTTAGGAGCTGTGCCCCGGAGTCGGCTTCCCATGGGCATGCAGTTTTAAAATGACAAAGGAAGGGAAGCTGCTAGATTAGACATGGCGTTCATAGAAACTCAGGCTCGGGGGGAGCGGGGGGGGGGAATGAACACTTATCCAGCAAGGTCAAAACCAAGAACTTGAGACAGAAGAGAGAATATTTCTTCCCCTCCCTAAGAGAATGCCTTCAGGCAAGTTATTTCACCTTTTTCTGCTTTAGGCTCCTTCTCAATAAAAGGATGCTTTTTCTAGTGCCTGCGTGAAGGGCTGCTATGGTTACTACTTGTGATAAGAGATAAGAGAAGTGAACTTATGCAAAGGCTCTCTCTTCATTTGTAGCATGGGGGTAATAGCATCTGTTTCTAGACTCGGTGGGAGAACAACTGGACATGCGTATGAAGTGCTTACAGTGTTATCTGACACATAGTAAATGCCCTGGTGCAGCATTTGGATCTCACTCTGACACTCCTGAGACTGTCCAGCCAATAAAGTTAAACCTTGAATCAGAGGGTGGAGTCAACATTCAGCTGGTCAGAATTAACCATAGAGTTTTGGTTGACCCAGATTAGGATAGAGAGACATAGGACGGAATGGGGGGAGGGGGGCTTAGAAAGATTTGAGAGCCTTTTCAATCTGGAAGCACGGAGAGGCAGGGTCAACTGATTGGTCCTCAGTGACTCTTTGGCTCTATCGGGTTTTTACCCCAATATCTGATCCTGAGTTTTATTTAATAATAGAACAGTGTAAATAATCACTTAAGTGGCCACAACTATTACATCTTATGTTCTTCAAAACTGAAATGGAGATGATAGTTTCTATGATGGTTTGAAAAAAAATGGTCCCCAAAGGAAGTGGCACTATTAGCAAATACGGCCTTATTGAAGGAAATGTGTCACTGTGGCGGTTTGGCTTTGCGGTCTCTTTTGCTCAAGCTTCACACAGTGTCTCAGTCTACTTCCTGTGGCCAACATATCAACATGTAGCAGCTACCTTCCAGCACCATGTCTGTCTTCATGTTGCTCCATGTTGATAATGGATTGAACATCTGAACTGTAAGTGAGTCACCACAATGAAATGTTTTCTTTGTAAGAGCTGCCATGGTCATGCTGTCTCTTCACAACAATAGAAACCCTAAGACACTAGCTGAAATAGAGGGCTCCAGGGTGGCTATAAGGAATGATGTTCAGCTAATGACGCCAATTCTTTTTAGTACTTGGCTGGAGAATTCTGTTGCCTAGTTCACAGTATCTGCATGTATACTGAGTCCAGAAAGAAACCTCATTTGTGCAGTGGACAACTAGAGTTTACACTCAGTCAGTCTCCAACAGCAGGTCACCTCTTCTGTGTTCTGGAGTCTCTGGTAACTTGATGATACTTTTGGGTTTTTTACCCTCAGAAAAAGTGCATACCTGTGCACCTTTTCTCATGCACAATATGAAGCTTTTTAGTGTGTCACGAAGTCCAGTGGGGGTTTCTGTAAACTAGTGGGTGCTTGGGTAAGAATCCCTGCAATACATTTTCACCCAGATTTGAGGGCCAAGAATGGGGTTAAAGGGCTGCTTCTGAAATTGGCACAGAACCTATGGTTCTCAGACTGTTGTGCTAGGAGTATGATGACCTGGGACATCCCATAATATCAGGTTACAGCAGCAGTTACTCTAAGATTGGTTCTATGGCATCAGTGTGTGTCTCTCTCTAAAGTCTGTGTGCTGGGGCCTCCCCAGTGTAACACTGTTGGATAATGAGATGAGGAGTGATGAGGGTGCTACCCACACAGCGATTAATGCTGGCTTTGTGAGCATGGATGTCATGGAAGGGATTCAGCCCTCTCTTGCGCCCTCATCTTCCTCCATGGGAAGTCTCACATGGGACATCTCCATTCCTAGAACTGGGGGTGAGGAAATCACCCTTTCCCAATGTTTTCTTTTCTCTCTGGGTGCCCAGCTAGCTGGCTGGTGCCTGCCCAAAAGTCTTTGATGTTCAGTTTGTTGGTTTCCTCCTTTGGAAACACCCTTACAGACACACCCTAAAGGACTGCATCAGTATTTCTCAAGGTAAGTCAGCTCCCAAAAGGAACCAACATAGTGGGCCTTTGGAGGTGACAAAGCTCTTCATTTTAGAGTTTTAGAATATGGCCAATTGATTCTGTCTTTAGGTTTTTTTTTTTTTTAAATTGGCTTCTAAGTAAAGGAAAGAAGTGGGGAAAGTCTATTTTTGACTCAGCATAGCTTTTATTTAAACTGAGTATTCCTGAAAGCATGAGGATGAGGAGAACTAGACAAGCCTGGTACGAGGGCTGGGGCACAGAGCCCCCAGATACACTCTTCCTGAGAGATGCAAGCCGCACTAACAGAAGTCTTCTATGAAGAGGTGCATTTCAACCTCTGTTGCTGATGTGGTTGTCTTCTTTAGCTCCCATGGAATCATCATGGGCCTTGCTCTGCACTGCTGCAGAGGCTGACCTTGGTGTGATGTGAGGAGAAAGAAAGGACGGATACACAGACGCACGACAGAAATTCTAGGGTCCATTGAGCCATGCACCTTTTGATGGAGATGCACCAGCAATAGCAACCTGAAAACTCTGCACCTTTATTTCATACATCCGAACCAGGAAAGTGGGTTTATTGTCTGCAGCTGGCTAAGGAGGCATGCTAGCTAATCTCAGAAGGAGACCTTTGTAGAGAGCAGTCCCCAGCCATCCCTGAGGAAGCTGTGATAGACAGTCTTAGTATGCACGGGTCAATCATTTGTAAACACCTCTATCAAAACAGAGAAAGGCTTTGCCATGCCGCTAAACCTCACCAGGGAGAGACGTTGCCACCTGTGAGTCTGAAACACCAGGGTCCTTAACATAGCTGTGCACAGATCAACAGCACACATTCCCTCGGGTCTTCCTCCATCCTCCACAAACATATGCTATGCAGTTTTGAACTTGGGCCATGTATTTATTTGCTCCTCTAACCCATATCCTTGGGTTAGGATTGCTTTGCTTAGGTAGGTGGTAAGCTTGAGATCAGAACCATATTTGGTTACTTATCTCTTTACCTCCGCTCCTGGCTTAGAGTTCAATGAATGCTATTTTACAAAGTCAATAGCTTTATTTAGTTACAATGAAAAATGGCTGAGAGTTAATACTATGGACAGCAGTGGACTGCATGACAAGTCAACATAACTATAGTGATACAGAAAGGCTTCCTTGTAAAGTAAATTTAGATTTCACTTTGATGGAATTCTTTGCAGGACATAGTCTCCTAGAGCCTCAAGGGGGAAGATGAAATTAGCTTCTTTAGGTTACATTCATTTCTTAAAGATATGCTCTTGCTATGTAACTAAGCTTGGCTGCAGACTCGCTGTGTGACCCAGGCTGTCCTGAACCTTTGGGAAGAGGGCCTCAGTCTTCTCAGAGTTACAGGGGTGTACAGCATCCACCATATCTGGCTAGGCTGTGTTCTTACTTGGAGATTCCAATGACTTGGGAGACCTTCTCCGTCCATAACCCCATAGTTTCACTTTGGAGCACTGTTGAGCTCTTTAGTCTTTCCAGGGATGGAGAGTACCATTTCTCATCTGCTCTTTTTGCACTGATGACATTGCTAATGAACTCCACGCAGGTCAGAAGCTAAGCAAATAGCTAATCCTCTTAGGCAGGTAGGGGGACAGTGCTTTCCAAGGTTGCTATGGCTATTCAGAGAGTCAAAGCTACCCGCCTTCGGAAAATCCAGGTTTTCAGGGGCTCAATGCTGGAAACAGCCATTTGCCTGAATAATACCAGGGGTTATAGCTCTAAAAACAATTGATATTAGAGATATTACCTATATCTCAAGCTGTTATTTTAATACAAGGCAACCACTGATATGAAAGAATTCTCCAGCATGTAGTGCTGAAGAATGTTGGGAATTCCCACAAGTCTCCTTACTTCTGAGCCTCAAATTAAATACTTTGTTCCTACCTGAATGTAGTTGCCTGAGGGTTTTTTTTTTTTTTTAAAAATGTTTCTTTTGTTAGTGGCTATTTTTTAAATGGGTTTAAAAATGTCTAGAGTCTTAGGAATGTTCTACAGAAATGTAGGCAAACAGAAAGGCAGAGTAACATAAGGCAGTGTTTTGGGCAAATAAATGGTAGCATAAGGGAAGCTTAAAACTGAGCACTGGTACGACCTGGCAATATAGATCCTGTGTTTCATTAAAGCTCAAACATCTGAAAAATGTTTTCTGGAATTCACTGTCTGAAGCTCCCACGCAGCTGTATTTCTGTAAGTGATGGGTGACATTCTTATGGCGCCTGTGAATCTGTCCTGAGCATGTAGCAGCTAAAAGGGGAGAGGGGACACCGTGCCAGTAAGGAAAAAACAGGAGCCATTTAGAAAGATGAACAGAGATCAAGTGAATTGTTTTTCTCTGATGAGAATGAAAGGGTCTTTTTGAAAGCATGGCTCTGCATCATAATAATTTAAAAAGAATTCTCGGTGTTCCTAAACAGAAGAACAGACATGAAATCTGACACGGAGAGCCGCACATGGCCATCTCGTCTCCCCAGACACTCCCATGAACTACTGGAGATGCCTCATTAAACCGTGCCGGTGGGAGCTGCGCCTGCCTTGCTCTTTATGGAGGACATTGGCGGTAGGAGCCAGGAGAGGTGAACTTCAGACAGGTGCCCTTGGGGAAACGTGGCAGCCAGCGTTCAGAACAGTCACCGGAAAGAGTTGTCTATTGTTCTACCAAGCTTGTGATCTTTCTAAAGTGTGTGTGTGTGGGGGGGGGAATCAATAGGCTTCCAACTGAAATTTTTAGCTATTGATTGCTCTTCCTAACCCACAGAGTTCTTCAGATATTATGTGTTAGTAACGGGACTGCTTCAGGCATTCTAGTAGGAAGTGGAAGTACCCAGGCAGCAGTGCTTTGGCTCACACACTTTTCACAGGTGTGTGCAAGCGACTACTATATCAGGGAATATTCTTCCAGGCATAGGATGTGTACTTATCCAGGCATAGGATTCTCAGTCTGAGCTGGAGTTGTAAAAGAAAAAATAATGGCTGCTATGGAATTCAATCACCACTGGGATCTGGGATCCTCATGGAGAGGGAGATCCCAGTCTCCCTCCTTGTCATCTGATCATACCTGGTGACTTTCATTGGTTTGAGCCACCTGGAAACCAGGGGGAAAGGCAGCTGGTGATGCAGGAAATTTGAGTGAGCCTTAGAGGCAGGAAACAAGGAAGCATAAGGCAGAAAAATGAATGGTTGGTGGCAAGCATGGACTAAGCAACACAGTGTGCTTCAGAAACTGTGGACCCGGACTGCACAGCTTAACTGTGGTGGTCAGTTGGAGGGCACTGAGAAGTACCTAAGAGGTTAGTAAAGTGTATCCCTGAGTGTGTCCACCAGTGAGGACACTTGTGGGCAGTACTATCCCCTAGGTTGGGAGCCCAGACAGAAGAAAAGGAGGGGCGCAGAAAGTCTGCTAATGCAAGATTTCTCTTGCTATTTTCTGTTACCACGTGGGCCCATATCCTCAATACCACAATGCATAGAAACTTCTGGAATCTTCAGTGAAAACGTGTTCTTCTTCAACATTGTCTTCTCAAGTGTTTGCCACTGTGATGAATACCTGGTTAGAGTAAAAGTACATATGCTATTTTTCAAAAGCAATTTGTAACAAGTCATATTTTTCTCTCCATTCATTATAGACTCTATAATTCATCTTCATTAAAGCTGCTGCTGAATAGTATTAAAGTATACAGGGTAGTAGCTAATTTCTTTACCTCTTTTATGTAATCAAGTAGAGCAAGACATATATGCTTATATTTTTATACTCTCCTGACTACTTTGATGTAAATTCATTGGTAATAAAGATTGTAAGTTCATGTAGTTTGGCCTTTGTGAGACTTCTTGAATGTTCTCTGTCTCCTCAGTTCATATTATGTTGTTAAAATCTTCCATACAAGTTTGCTTATTGGTCCCTAGATTACTTTCTCAATCATAATGTCAGTCAATCTTTCAGACTTTGGGTACGAAATAGGAAATGAAATTTCAAGATTGTTATGGAGACATATAGCTGGCCAGGAGAGGAATGAGACTCACTCATCAGCAACAATTTATGGACTTTTACCTCATATTGAACAGTTTGCTAAGAACAGGGAACAAGCAGACATAAAAGACATGGCAGTCAGACAGGAAATTCAAAGAATCATAATTTAATATGGTAAGTGCTTTAATGAGAGGAGACTCAAACCCTGGGATTCCACAGAACGAAATATCTTGGGAACCAAAGGATTCACAGACTAGAGAAGTGAAGTGGGGTGTGGAAAAAAACTGGGGACACGCTTAAGCTGTGGCCCGAGTGAAGGGTCATTTTAGAGCTGTGTGGCTGTGATTGATTAGGGTGGGTGCGAGGAAAGAGGTCAGATACCCAGAGTTGGGATCAGTCGGGATCACTCCTTTGTTTGATATGTATTGGCATTCGCCTTTGTTTTTGTCTAGTGTGTGTATATTACGTGTATATAGGTTTTATGTACTTGTTATTGTGTGATTATGTGCATGTACGGGTCTGTAGAGCAAGTGTCTAGGTTTTATGCACATGTGAGAGTGTGACTGTGCGTGTGTGTGTGTGTGTGTGTGTGTGTGTGTGTGTGTAAAGGCCAGAGAGTAACCTTGAGTGTTTCCTTCACTGTTCTCTACCTAATGTTTTGAGACAGGGTCTCTCACTGAACTTGAGGCTCACCAGTTGGGTTAGGTTGACTGGTCTGTGACCCCTAAGGGTCTGCCTGTCTCTGTCTCCCCAGCACTGGGGTTACAGAGGCATTTCACTGCCCCTGGAATTTATGTGGGTGCTGAGGATTAAACTCAGGTCTTTAGGCTTGTGTGGCCGCACTTTACCCACTGTGTTATCATGCCGGCCCTTTGGGGTTAAACATTTTATTTTAATGGGGTACATGATAGAGTTTTAATATTAACTGACAATCTCTGTCTATTGAAGAAATAACTATCTTCCATATCCATGGACAATTCTAGCTCATTCTTTTCAGCAGTACTGTTAAATAAAGCTGTATGCAATAATTTAGTATTAGTTTTTTTCAGAGTAGATAACCATTCAAGGTACAAAGACATGTCTAACCTCAGGGTACCATATTTCCATGCCACAAGCTATTGCTATCAAGAATTTACTATTGCCCAAACTCAGACAAAACTGAACCTTAAGACTTCTCCCCAAGCATCTGACCAGAAGCCGCCATGGGCCAACAGGGGAAACTGCCTCTAGACATCTTCTACTCCTGTCTCTCTGTCTCTGTCTCTCTCTCTCTCATTATAATTCGCTTTCTCTCTTCCTAGGCACAGGAAGAGAGGGAGGAAGGAAGTTACATAAGCGATCCTTAATTTTACTAAAAAAGAGATCAGCTTTCGGTTTGTTTGGTACCCCAGAGTAGGAAGTTGTAGTGTCCCTGCTGTGCAGAAATGGTTTAACCCTTGCTTTACAAGTTGTCCTACAAGTTGTTTAACACAGCCTAGAGGGTTTTTTTTTTTTTTGCTTCATTTTCTGAGATCATCTCATGGTAAATAATGGTAAGAATCACTTTACTTAAATTTGATTAATTTTTATTTGAAAATTTGATTTCATAACAAGCAAATACAAAAGAAATCTACATCAACCTTTTAATTATTGTTCTTCTGTAATAATATATCCAATCTACTAGCAAAAAAAATTACTGACCATAGCTGGGGAACGTGGAAATCTTGGTTAGCCAAACACATGAAAGTGACCTTTAAGTCCTCAAACAAGGAAGTTATAAAGAATTTCAATGCAAGGGTACATTTTAAAAAATACAACTTTTTGGGAAAGTATAAAGTAACATATGCCTAATATAGCAAATGGAGAGAACTCCATTATCTTGAGATGTCCTGCGATTTCAAGCTAAAGAGTGTCTACTTAAGTCTTTAAAGAACACAGCATCTTGTTTGGGAGGAGTTTATGCTGCTTCCACTGAGCACTGGTGTATTTCCACCTCACCACACCAGTTCCCCCAAAATGATCGGGGACCGGGACGGCAGGATTAAGGAGATGGTCCACCTTGTTACAACTGCCTCAGTCACACACAGGAGGCAGAAAATTGCAGAATAATAGCATTTCTTTCTTTCTTTTTAAAAATATTTTATTTTACATTTTTGGTATGAGAGAAGAATAAAATGTTAATAAAAAATAAAATAAAAAAAACAAAACAAAAAGAGTAAGGATGTGACTGGAATTTAATGTATAGATAAATTTAATGGCTAAGAATATATTTGCTGTATAAAATTTGTCTTTAATAGAGAAAAGATCTTACTATTTATGTACTGTTTTGATATTACGCAGTAAAAGTTTTTGGTTTTCTTTAATAGTATTTCAGATATTTTTACTGATATCACAAGTAGTATAATAGTTGCTGAGGTGATTTGAAAGAGAAATGTCCCCCATAGTCTTGGGTACTTGGTCTCTGGTTAATGGTAGTTTGGGGAGGTTGTGGAACCTCTTCTGGAGGAATACATCTCAGCGGTGCTGCTTTAAGCAGGCGACCACACAGTCATCATCAGGGTGCCTTTGCCATATTAGTGTTTCTATTTCCTTATTTACCCTCTTAAAAATGACCAAGAATGACTTGGAAGATAGTCAGTCTTATTTGAGTTCACATTTGAGAAGATTTATGACCGGTAACATCTAAACATTTAAAAACACAGTCTAAGCATCTACATTGCTTTTTTTCATTTTGATCCTGAGGTGGCTACGTTAAAATACAAGGCAGTTATTTGTTTTTAATTCCCATTTTACAGATAAGGAAAATATATTCTATGGTTCATAGTGGATTGGCTAAGATTGTACCAGAGGAGTGGAAACCTGGATTTAGCTTTTTTTGATTCATGCCTTCATCTCCTTCTTTTGTACATGCGTGAACACAAGTGATATTCCTGATCCACCAGATACTAAACTGAATATCCAGTCATACACCATCCTGGGATTCCTGGCAGCCAATGACCCACATTGTTAAGGGGGATTGAAGATGTCAGATTATGGTCTGAGAGACCGGAAGGCTAATGCTTGAACAAGGAAGCACACAAGCAAAAATCGGGCTGGAGAAAGTTAGGATCCAGTTTGACAATTCAAGCCTTTCTACGCATGTGGTGTCTGCCAGGACCACTGCCAGAGGCTATTAATAGAGACAAAATGCACAGTTTCTGTCCTGCAGAACCGCGTAGTCTGGAGGGGAGATAATTAGAAGACAGTGTGACAACTGTGCTATGCACAGGGAGGGATGGGATCCTCATGATTAGAAGTCTGTGTTCCAGGTAACAGCAGGGAGTGACGTGGGGACTGGGAACTAGAAAATACTTTCATGGAGGATGAATTTTTAGCAGAATCTTGAAAAAGTAGTCATTAGCTTAGCAAAGGAGGAAATTAAAAGGGAAGGGCTTTTCCTGTAGAAGGCTTGGGAGCAAATGCAAGCAGAGAAGACTAATGCAATTATCCGTGCCCCGTGATGAGTTCAGGATGTAGTAGGAGGTGAGGTCAGAAAGACACAGGGCCTGACAGTAAAGCAGGGTGAGTACCAGAGCGAGTAAGGAGCTTGATTTCACAGATAAGAAAGAACAACTTCATATTTTCTTGTTTGTTTTTGGGCAATCGAGGTAAGTAACAGAGTGAATTAGAGTCTGCTTCTGCAATGTAGTAAAAGCAGAGTCAGGATAGCAAAGACTAGACTCTATTCCAATGACAGAGACGTTGGAAGGGCACTGCACATCACAACAGGGAGTCAGTACAGCTGGAAACATGCGAAAGTGGAGAGGCAACTCATGGCAAAGAGCACGCAGTACACAGATGGAGCTGTAGCTATCCCGAGATGGTGAAGAAGCCTCCTCCCAACGGTGAACTAACAGCCAGCTGGACAGAGACCGGCAGTCACACCAGCAGGATATGCCCATGAAGCTAAAAGGATCAGGAGTTTTGGTAAGACGGTGACTCTTCTGATTTCATGTGCTGGCAGTGAGCAGGCTCATTTTGTCACTCCTGTGACAGACTGTGGTTGGGGTCATCCTGAAGGAACCTGTTACTTAAAACTGAGTTACCTTGGGGGACTGATAGGAAAGAAAAATCACGTGCCAGGGAGTCAGGGTCAAACTGCTACAGACTCAGGGGAAAAACAGCTGCAATCATTGTAATTATTTAGCCACAAATAAGGCTGCACTTCCAGGTTCTAGAGCAGTGCATGTGTTGATAAGCCCTCAGGCAGAAGTGCCTGCTGTTAAAACGCTCCTTGTGACCCACATGCGTACATGCGTGCTTACATCCACTATGACTCAGCTAAGCCCATGTGTACATGTGTGAGCCCGCCAACCCCCGTGTGCATGCGCTAGGGAGCTTTTTTAAAAACAAACAAACAAAAAACCTGGATGCACTATCTTTCTCTCTCTCTCTGCACACTGATTCCCCAGGCCTCTACATGCCCCCTCTAATAAACTCCTAAGCGGGTTTGTTGCGTGTTCTGTGTTTCCTTCTCACTCGCTCCCAGGTAATTTCAGTCGTGGAAAAGGAAGTGACTTGGTGCCAACACACTGAAGAATTTAGGAAACCGGGTGCTCGACTCTGGTAGTCAGGGTACCAGGCTCTCGGGCAGATAGGGCAGAGGCAGAGCTGGTCCCGCCAATCTCTCCCTGGGGCTGAGCAGGATGGTGAGTGTCTATAACCCAGACCTCCCCCCTGGCCACCGGAGAGAAACACAGAGTCGGGAGTCTCGTCAAGCAGGATCTCGTTTAATTGTATTAGAGGAACTTACATAGGTTTGTGATACAGGGTGGGAGTCTTGGGATGGGGTGAGATGGAGTAAGGAATAAGGGCCAATAATATTTTGCCACGTTAGTGGTGGCTGGGCAGAGGCAGGTTTAGGTTGGGCTGTGCTGAGTCACTCAAATGCAGAAGTCATGGCCAAAGACAGGTCTCCAAACTGGAGCGAGGCTCAGGAAGTTACACTGGGCCTCATGCCCGGCCTCAGGAGGCCCAACACAGGGTATGACAGCTGGTATCCCTGCCTCAGTGACTAGGAGCTGACTTTATCATCTGAAGATAACTATGACATAGATAGACCCAAGGCTGGAGGCAGTAAGTGGCCCAATATCTTGTGGTGTCAACTAGCACCATGATGTTCACTGCTTGTACAATGGAGAATTCTGAAGTTTCAGCATGGTGTTTGAGTTCTGTTTATCCCTTGACCTAGGTGTTTGAAGCTAATGAAGATGTCAAACCTTAGAGTCTATGAAGGAGAAGAAACAGGTGAGATTAAAAGCCAAAGGGAGATAAAGTCTATTATATTATTATACTAGATTTCTCAAATGTAGACATGTAGAACTCCAAATGGACATGGCCAGAGAAGAATCTCTTCATGATAAATTGCAGTCAAACTTCCCAAATAACAAAACAAATACAAAATACTAAAAGTTTCAAGAGAAAACATCAATAAAATCACAAAGGCACACAGGTTAGAATGACATGAGAGCTGTCATGAGCAACACTGAGAGCCAAGATAACACTAAATAGTGTGTTCCAAGCTCTACAAGTAAAAAAAACTTCTGACCAAGATTATGACATCTGGCAAATTCCCTTTCCTTTAAACATCAGTGGAGAAATACAGATATTTTAACAGAAGCATCAATTAAACCCATGACCACAAAGCAAGTGATGCAGTAGGAGTTAAAGGAATCTTACGCAAGAGAAAAAGGCAATTTCAGTCCCGCTAACATGGTGAGGGATGTTTCATAGGAAGAATGGACGGACAAAGGAGAACTTGGAAAGAATCGATCATATTCAAGTCGGTAAGCTGATAAAACCCTAGTATGAGTCAGGGAGAAAAAAAATAAACCTCAAACAAGCAATCAAATTAACTAAGAAAATGACTAACAAAATTAAATGAATAAGCAAACTCCTCTCATTAAGAACCCTAAATGTGTATGGTCTTATTCTCCAATTGATAGAAGCAACCTTTATTGGATAAATCAAAACCAAACCAAGCAAACGAAAGAAACAATGCACTTCATCCAGATATTTTGTTGTTGCTGTTCACAAGAAATTGTTAGTGTTATGGTCTGATGGTTAATTAATAAAAACTCTGAGAGAGAAATTGGGGTTCAGTCTGAAGACCTGAAAAGCAAAGCATCCAGCCACTGTCTCTTACCTTGACCTCAGTCCGAAATGGTGATCTTGCTCTAGGAATCTCAGAATGAGACTGAGACCGTCAGATGTCTCCTCCTGTTTTATAATCCTCTCTAGGCTGGGATTAAAGGTGTGCACCACTAGGATTAAAGGCATGCATCGCCTGGTTTCTATGGCAACTAGTATGGCTACTTGGATTAAAGGTGTGTGTTATCACTGTCTGGTAGTAAAGCTGACCAGTGGGACTGTTTTACTCTCTGATCGTCAGGCAAGCTTTATTTATTAAAATACAACTGAAATGTCACTACAACGGTCAACTTCACAGGATTTGTCATCATGTAAAAGGTAAGATTCCAGGTATATATATATAAGATTTAGCTCAGGGTAGACTCTGGCTATGCCCTGTGAAATGGGAAAGCTCCTGATGAGAGTGGTGGCATTCCCCAGGCTTGGCTCCTCGATAGCATAAAATGAAAATGCATTCACCTTCCTCTGCTTCCTGACTTTGGATACAACATGACGAGCTGCCCCAGACCCCTGCCACTATGGCTTCTCTGTCATCATGAACTGTACCTTAGAACTTTGAACCAAAATAAACTTTTTCAATGACTTTCTTTTGTCAGGGTATTTTTTTAAAATAATATTTATTTATTATGTATACAACATTCTGCCTCCATGTATGCCTGCAGGCCAGAAGAGGGCGCCAAATCTCATTACAGATGGTTGTGAGCCACCAGGTGGTTGCTGGGAATTGAATTCAGGTCCTCTGGAAGAACAGTCAGTGCTCTTAACCACTGAGCCATCTCTTTAGCCCGGGTATTTTTTTTTATCACAGAGATAAGACAAATATCAAATACAGAGGGCGAGGATTTCAATTAATAAACCAAACAAATGGAAGCCAAGTGTGATGTGCAGTAGCTACACTTATTTCTATTAAAGTAGATATGTAATGGGTTAAGTAAAAATGCTGCAGGTTCCTGAGTGGCTGCAGCTGGGCCATGAGACCACTCCACAGGTCCCCAAGTGGGGGCAGGCAGTGGGCAGTGGGTCCTGAGAGCAGCCAGTCCCGGGCAGGAATGGCACAGTTCCCCAAGTAGCTGCAGTGGGCCACAAGGGGCAGCGAGTCCCACGAGGAGAGACAGACAGATGGTCATGCCACAAGGCCACATCATAGGTCTCCAAAGGCAGCTGGCTGGTCATGGGCAGGGAGCCACGTGCAGACAAGAGACAGAGACATGGATAGGCATGCCATGCAGAGTGAGGTTGGATATTTATTTAGTGGGTTATGGAAGGGAAGGGGAGAAGGGAAAAGGTCAGAGAGAGAGAGAGAGAGAGAGAGAGAGAGAGAGAAGTAGAAGGAGGGAAGGGGAGAAGTGGGGAGAGACAAAAGCTGCCTTGTCGAGAGGGAGACAGAAAAAGGAAAGGACTCAGGCTGGAAGCTAAAGATTAACTTGCCTGAGCAGTGGACAGGGAGGGAGCAGGCTTGGCTTGTCTCTAAAAGGGACAGAGCAAACCATTACATTACCATCTTTTTTTTTTTTTTAATAATAAAATGGCTGGAGTTTAGGCACCACAGGTTAAAGGAATTGGGGTGGCGAATTCTCAAGACTGCTTCCTGCTTATTTGTGGGTGTTGTCTTTGGTGGGAGAGCCTGAGAAGGCTGGGTGCTGGTCACATCCTGGCACAGCTGGTCTCTTTGCTCTTCTCTGGTGTTTGTGATATGGAAATATCTGCTCTCTCTTACACCTGTTTAAAGTACTGGCAGAACAGAGGACAAAGTTAAGTTTAGAAAAAACAAAATTTTAGGACCAGGGAATTGAGAGGAATATATTTTACAAGGTGAATCCTTCAATTTGGCTCCCTGTAACTCACAAGAATTCTTTGGGCTTGTGAAAACAGAAGTTTTAGACATTTACATTGTATAAAAAATAGCATATTTATGTCAAAATGACTGTGACAGATATTTTTGCACACTGAAAAGTATTTTTAAGACTATGGAAGGCAGCATGAGAGAGAAATTTGATAACTTGTATTTGTCCTCACACCTTTATAACTTGCAGGTCTTGTGTTTGTATTTGTATTTTACTGAAATTTATTTAAACTGACAAAACCTGGTATAGGAGGGATATTCTGTATTTTGTGTTGCTTTCATTGGTTAATAAAGAGAATGCCTTGGCCTGTAGGATAGGACAGCCCTTAGGTGGGTGGAGTAGACAGAATAGAAGGCTGGGGAGAAGGGAAGACACCAGACACCATGATGCTCCTACCTGAGATGGACGTAGGTTAGAATCTTCTGGTAAGCCACCACCTCGTGATGACACGCAGACTATTAGAAATGGGTTAGTTTAAGATGTGAGAGTTAGCCAAGAAGAGGCTAGTGATAATGGGCCAGGCAGTAATTTAATTAATACAATTTTTGTGTGGTTATTTTGGGTATAAGCTAGCAGGTGGGAGCTGGGCAGCGGCAGGACACAGCCCGCACCCTCTTACAACAGTTTGGCGCTCCAACGTGGCTGGCTAAATCCACTTAAAAACCTGAGAGGGCTTAAAAAGGAGAGAATTTAACACAGTTTTTTCCTGTTTGTGGATGGCGTGCCACACAGAGATTTCCTGACTCAGCAAAGCAACTCTGCGGCAGTTTTAAAACAGGGCTTCCTGGGCTGTGCCGCCAGCTTAAACTCCGGCTATAAAGCATTTCAATGGCATTTGTGGGCTTGGATGTTTGTGTGCCCACTCAGGATGGAAAAGTAGCTGAGACCATGCCATAGCTCAGCTCTTCCCGCCTGGGCAGATGGCGGAATCAGGTCTACTAGAAACTGGTGGTTTTGAAATACCAGTTTGCAGTCTGTGCCACCAGCGCGACCTCTGGCTCCTATGGGAGCCAGAACTTTAGAATGGAATTTGTGAGTAAAATGCTATGACTTGCTTGCTTGATGACAATGTGGACTCGCTGTGTACTCTGTGTGCCTGGAACTGCGTGGCTCAGAGGCACAACTGACTCCAAGGCAGAGCGGCTCCTCCATGCTGAACTGTGCTGATCTCAGGCAAGAACTGCCTTAATTATCATAACAATAGCGCAGTTAAGGTTTAGACTGGGCAGGAAACAGGTGGTACCGTAATTACCCCTATATGGCACAAGCTAAAGTTTTTAAGAACTGCTTACCATTTTAAGAACTGCTCCTGTACATTAAAGAATTACAGATTCACAGTAGGACAGATTCAGACATAAAAGACCTCTAAATGGGTCATACTGTTAAATAAATGTATGTAGGCTTGGGAGAGAGAGAAAAAAACAATATAGAGAGTAATAAAATGAAGTTAATGCCTTAAAAAAGCTAAAGTCTTTAGAGAGACAGACTACAGATAGTTATAGATTAAAAAAATAAATAAGCCACGTAAACATGGAAAATTCACAGAATGTCTGGATTATGTATTTTATTGTGTTTTCTTTAAATTTTTTTATTGTGAAGGAGCTAAGTACAGAGAGACATCTCATTATATGGGCTGCCAAGCTAAACCAGTATGAATATTATGAAGGTATTATTGCTTCACAATTTGGGTCTAAGGATATGATGCTTTCTGAAAGAGGTTCTTTTTTGTTTTCATAGAGGATGA